>JAQFZN010000270.1:0-37126 GCA_034687075.1 Geophilus carpophagus
TAAGGTTTTCTACGCTAAAATTATAAATAGCAGAACGAATCGTACAGTTTTCCACTAATGACATCATCAGCCTGAAATAGAATTTTTGGGTATTTTCAAAACGGCAGTGGCAAACACTTAGATCGGTAGTGTTTACATGCAACATTTATTCCTTATTAAACTATATATTTCTGTTAATTGTTAGGTAAATTATATTTAACCATTCCAAACACATGGTAATGATTTTTATTCTCAAAAATTTGTTTTAAACAGTATACAGATTGCCGTGCAGCATATAAATAAGTGGGTATCGCTAAAACCTGAATGGCAAAGTCAGAATACTAAGGTTCTCCAACTTTTCTTGAATCAGCAATTTGGCACTACAGTAGAACTTCGATTAACCGTCACTGTCGGGACCAGGGCAGTGACGGATAACCGAATGAACGGATAATAGAAATTTTTAAATTTTAAATTTTTAAATTTAATTTTTAATTAATAATAAGTTTATGTTACTTGAAAATAATTTGTAATCTCTTTTCAGAACAATAAAATCAAAAAAATTAAGCTTTATATACTTTTTAGGTCTATATATAAGTGCCATTTATGATTATTCACTACTTCCACCATCATAAGTATGATAACGGATAACAGAAACTGTCGGTTAATCGAAGTTCTACTGTACCTAAATTTATAGTATAACGAAAAACTAGACTTGCGCAAACAGAAAAAAAAATTATAAGTTACACTATACCTTATAATCATAAATACATAATTTATACAGGAAAACTGTTACACAAACTCACTACTATGTAACTAAATTATTACCTTAAAATGTATTTTAATCAATACAAACACTGGGTGCATTTGGAGCTTAAATGCTTATGATGTTGCTTTTATCATAAATTGTATAAGATTTATACAAACAGGAAATGACAATATTTGCATTATGTATTTTCTAAGTTGTAAAATTGAAACAATGAAGCAAAGTGTATTTTATTGTCTTGTAGCAAAAAAGTAAGATAATGAGTTTTTGTAATGGTTGTTATCTGTGCGTTGATCGCTGAAGGCTAGCTCATTTTCATTAATATTTTAATTGTCCCATGTACCAAGATGATGATATTATTCTAGGTTGTATGCTTTTCGAGGATTAAGTTGGCCATTCTCTTTGCAAGCTGTGATGATGATGTGCCACATGTGATTTGCATTTCGAAACATGCTTCGTGTTTTGTTCAGACTCTTCTGGATTATCATGGGAAACAAGTTTAATGGCAATTAATGCGTAGCCAGATTTCTAATTATGGCACAGATAATGATAAGATCATTAAGCATGGTATTAAAAGCCCTACCTACTACATTTTGTCGAACCAACTAACCGTGTAATCTATACAACACGTCTGCTCTTTCTATTCACTTGTTTACAATATTAAATAAATTCTCTATTATGTTTTAATCCATTTATTTTGCAACATTTGTTGACATTAAATTTATGCAATATTTGAATAATGCTTACATTTTAAAAAACCACTGTTTTTAGAAATTGTTATTTTATAACACATTCACCTTTGATTTGAGTAGAAATAGGAAATAGGAAATAAAATAAGTGAGGGAGAGAGGCATTTCGATTATAAAATATTCAGAAAGAAGGAAGCCATTACTTTGCATTTATAATTGGTAAAAGAAGGGAGACGGTGACTACCTATTACTGTTGAAGGGTTTGTTTCATTTCCTGTAATGAAAAGAGAATTTTATATCAAATTTTATTTTATATGCCAACTATAATTGTTTTCAATTATGAAATGGATGGAAATTGTTTTAAAACTTTGTAATGCATTGAAAATAAGGAAATACTGATTAAAAATTAAGTTTTGTAATAAATGTAAAATGAAATTGTATTTATATACAATTTTATTTTATTATAAACAAATACAAAAGCAATGTTTGTAATGACTTGAGGAGGAGGGTAAGAATCACCATCTAGTGGCATGTTGTTTTGAACAGAGTAAGGAATCAAAAAAATTGATTTGGTCTTCCTACTAAAGGGGGTTATGGGTGTATGTTGAGGTATAAACAGTCAATTTGGATAAGGGATGCCTATAGGGAGTCTGAGTTGGATTTTTTTAAATGTTTATAATATATATTAAAGGGGAAGTTTAGTTTGAATAATTTATTTTATTATTATTGAAAAGTTTATAGAATTATTTCAACAGTAGTTTAAAAAAAATGCTAAAAATTGACTGAATTGTAGAAAATCAAAATGTGAACATAAAAGAAATCTAAGAAATCCATGGATGGAAAAAGTTGGCATGAAAAAGCTTTTTATCTGTTCTTTAACATAGAAAAAATTGTATTGTACAAGTAAATTCTGCTTACTTAATGGATTCTTTTCTGAGTATTCAAATGATAATTTGAACAAAGAAAATTAAATTTTTAAAGTTTTTAAAGAGAGTTAAGAGTATTAGCTAGAAGCAGGGTTGCCAGGCCTCCAGATTTTGGCAGGAATATAAATAACTAAGTGAATTTGATCTTAAAAAATTAGTTATTTATTTGTATTAATAGATGGCAGCACAAAACGTAATGTAACATTTTAAACTTAATCCTGATTTAAAATGTTACATTTATGTATTGTTTATAATAACAAAAATTAAGTATAAAATTATTTTTATTATCATAATTTACAAACAAATATAAAAATAATTTAAATAAAATGCAAATTTTTTCTCCACTTTATTTATAAATCTGCAGACAGATGAGATGATGATTTCTGCATCAGCATTGAAACACAAAACCTGTTTTTTCTTCTTCCCCAATCCCCTAGTCTGATGAGATCATTTCTGAAAACTAATATTTTATTTTAAAAAACAATTAAATCCTTAACCAAAATAAAAATAAAGGACTTGAAAAATTAACTTAATTTTTTACTTTTTTTTAACTGTTTTATCACTTAAAATTTCTCTGAAAAGCTATTGAATTGTTTCCTTAAAGATGACACATGATTGAAAAGTGTAAAAGACTCCCTGCGATGGGGGGATGGTGTTTTCGACAGAATATATGAATATTTTAGATATGGAAGCAAAGCCACTCGCCCATGTGATTGATTATTTACACTTGGAGTTTGATAAAATGCCAAAAGCAAGCATAAATCAATCAGGGGACTTAATATCCCTTTGGTCCACTGGGTGCTCTTCCCTCACTTGTTTCCTGTTGTGAAGTGTGCATTTGAAACACCGAATTCATATTCAAACCAACCGCATCCTGAGAGTGCACTAGATAAATCAGCCCTCCCCCCACTCATTCTACATATACAGTCCCCCTTCTCTTTGAAAACCGTTGTTGGCCCGTGCTTTGAAAAGCCCAACTTATTGCAGATATTGCTAAACGAATAGTGTGAATGCAAAATTTTCGCTTTTCAATCGAACCCAGACACTAAAAGCCCTTTTTCCTTTATATCTTTTCTTTGAAATATGTCATTGAGTCAATCAAAAAAAGATTTATGATAAAGCCCGAACCCTTAGCAAACATTCTACTTGGGTATGTTTCTGATCTTATCTGCCATTTTCCTTCTTTTTTATTTGTATTTTTTATAGAGGAAATAGGGGGGGTGTGGGGGGAAAGGAATAAAAGATAAGTTTATTCGCTATTATTTATGTTATGTGAGCATTTTTTGACTTTTCTTTATTGTGTTGTGCTGTTGAAATACAAGCATGTTCAACAAGTTCTTATCTCAATTTTTATGATGCTTTAAAGACATAATTTGTTGTTTGCTTGCAGCTATGTTTTTACACTTGGTTTGGTTTTGCTTTTGTTTATTATGCAAGTGACAGGTGGCTGAGATGTGGGACATGACTGATAATTAGTTTTAGGTAAAGTGAGTCAGTGCTATTATGCCCCATTACCTGGTAATTGGTATTTGGGCTGAGGTACCATCTGTTGAGATATGTGAATAGGTAATGTTGCATAATGTTTTACCTTCCCCCATTTGCAAGAATTTGCCATTATATGCCAGATGGATGAGTTTGCAGGTTCTCTTAGAGGTAATAATTGGAATTGAGGTGTGTAATTTGAGTTGTTTTGCTTTGAAATGGAATTAATCTATGGATTAAAATGGTTTCTTGTTGTTGGAATTATTTTTTCTAAAATTCTACCAATTGTACCACCAGGGGCAAACTGGTTATATGATCTTCCGGTGTAATTATTGACAATTTATATTCATTTTCACATTGTAAAGTTTAGTGATGTGAAAATTTTACTTAATTTATGTTTAAATTTGCATTTATATAATCAGAGGTTTGTTTAGAGTTCAAAAGTAAAATGTATTTATGGTTTTAATGTCACATCCTGTGTTTTTGTAATTTAGGCTGAAACATTGGGTTTGTTGAACTTGATTTTTAATTATAAGCAAAGATTGCTTTTGCTTCTTTCAACTTGGTGTTTCAAGTTGAACAAACGCAACAGGAAATGACACGAAAAGTCTTAAACAAACTCTTAAAACACGACTTATTGAATACAGCTGTATATTATGCTTTGAGGAAGTTTGACAGGATGTAACATTTGTATGAGAATGAATAACAAAATTGTTATTATGAATGTGCTTAATGAAAGAATGTTAGATCGTATTTCATTGTAAACGAATTAAAACCATAATACATAAATAATTAAATTAAAAATTGAAAAAGTAACAATAATTTGAATTCATTTGAATTCATTTGAAAGAAGTCAACTATGATTGACTTGATGATGACATGTGGTTGTTTACATGATACAAATAACACGAAATGTAATTGCAGGTCGAGATGGTTCCAGATGTTGTTGCTCCGGAAACGTTTTAAAAATAACTTTCTTAGACTTTTAAATGAAATTCGAAGTGGAAAATAAATTAAAATTTTTTTTTTAAATAAAATTCATCAGAAATTGAAAACAAGTTTTAAAAAAATTATCTAAAACCCTTCTAGAGTTATTGAAAAATGAAATTCCTGTTAATTTAGTTATGAGAATACGGGGAATTAGACGAAATTGAGTTTAGTGAAATGTATCAATACATTTCTGCCGCTTTTATTGATCCCATTAAGCATTAGCTTTGCTATGTCATACATCAATGACAATGCAAATCGGTTTGTTCGTTATGTTAATCCAATAGCAGTTGCAATCTGTTTATTTCAAGCTGTTATCAGCTCTTTCTGATGATTATCTCAGTCGCACTGAGTTCCCATAGCTGTTATGCAGATGGGCTTTGTCTCCAACCCCGATATACTCAGGGGCACTGAATGGCGGCTTCTTTTCCAACCCCTCCAACATTGACAGAGTACTCTCAGCATTCTCATTCATGGTCGTTGAGCCTGTCCAACTGGAGACTTGTCACCGCTCTTCACGACACGTGCTCCCAAATCGTGCATTTGAGCGAAAAAATAGCACATAACCCTCACAAACCCCGAAAAAGTATATGATTACAATGTTTGGGTCTGCAATTTGCGATATTGTAACTGACTTGAAGTAATTTTCAACGATTGGATTTTTGTAATGAATACGTAATTATACAAAACAATTAATTGTTGTGAATTAATTTGCATCCTGTTGATCAGTTTTATTCAATTGGTCTGTTCGTTGTAATAAGGCCTCAGTAATTTTCTATGTACGTGAGAATAGCCATATTTTGGCAATTTGGCACACATTTACACAAGCAATAACATTTTGCTGTTGTTTGCACTTCTAGACATGGTTGAGAAGCTTGATGGGAATCAATTTAATCATAAAACTGTGTTTGTTATCAATAATTCCAAGCTTAACATCACCACAGGGAGATAATAACTATAATAATAAACCAATATAATATAATGTTGAATTTGAATAATTTCCCAAAGAAACTTTATAAATAATCCTTACACTTTAGACAAAATTAGTCACACGACACTGACCTTTGATTAACACATAGTATACAGTTACATCTGATAAAAGTTCCATTAGTGGATTAAAAGTTACAATTGAATACACTGAAATTGAATCCATCAGTTCCAATCAAAGAAATTCGGTGTATTAGATTTAATGATGCAGTCTGAGTATAGGAACATTGTTTGAATTTATTAAATAATAAATAAATATTTTATTGCCAGGGTTAAAAGGATTTTGTATTCGATTTTTATTACTCTAAGAGCTACTGTATCGCTCGCGTGAAGGTACATTTACACATGAAAGTGTTCGTATGAGCCTGCAGTGGGATGTTACATGCACTTCCTACCTCATTTATTTAAGGGATGGGGTGTAATCCGAGGGAGAATTGTGGCTGACTCACACTTGGACCCTTCAACGTTTTATCGGTTTTATAATTGAAGTTAATATGCAGGCTGGAGACAATTTACGTTCTATCCACGCTAAGCTTTAGGCTAGAAACTTATGTTTGTATCTCTTGCAACTCGTACTATTGTCAAGTCGAGCAGAAATCGATCATCAATTACTTTAATACCCTTTTTTATATATTTTTTTGCTTGTTCTCATATTTAAACAGAGGGGTTTGGTTTCTTGCTTCGAGGCCACATAACAAGGTAAATATGAAGTTGCTGTTTGTTTTTTATTTTGGTGTGTGAAGGTAAATATAAGGAGGTATTTGGGTTGGGAGTTAATATTTTTTAATGTTTTTTTTTTTTTTTACTATTTGATGTAAATTTTGTGATTGTATGCAATATTTACTCAGAAGCTGATTTAAATCTGATTGGATAGCTGTTTTATAGGTTTATTGATGTAGATTTATGGTTATTTTAAATAAATTTAACCAATGACAATGAGAATTATCTTTTCACTGTTGGTTACGCCCTCTTTTGAGTGATGATTGAAATTTGGGATTTAATTTTTGATGAAATTAATGGGATTTTGTCATAGATTTGAGCAGATTGGTGATATGACTAATTTTTTGTTATAATACACATCTTAAAGTTAATTGTGCAATAAATTGGAAGAAAATTAAAAATAATTTATTACCAAAACAGCTGTGGAAAATGATCTCTCTGTCCTATCAATTTGTTGCACAAACTCACTGAAAAATGAGTGCAGCCAATTTGATATTTTTAAATTTAATAGATCGTTTCATAAGTACGTAAGTTTATAATTTGGGAACTTTAAAATGCTAAGTTGCCGGATTTTAAACAACACGATCACAGATGGGGTTTTAAATAGCTAAGGGCATAAGAAAAAGTGCAAACTAATACAGATTATAAAGATTGGATTATTTTCTTCCATTTCTAATCCCAAATCTTGTTACTAAAAAAGCCATTATTTTTTATTTACTTTTTAAAACGCAAAAAAATATTTAAAAATATTTAAAAAAAAAAAATAACAAAAGGGTGAGGTTAAAAGCATTATTATTACCTCGCGCAACCCGTGTTGCGCGACATGAGCATGCACTTGCACCCTTGCAACCCTATCAATCAGTAAGTAAAGGGAGGTGGATTTGATCTCATAACATGTAATGAATTTTGTTGGATGGTGAGTAGCATTTAATTCAAACTGCATTTAATTAAATTAATAATGAGTAGCGAGTGTATTGCGGGCTATGAGACATGAGCATGATTCATAAGCTTATCGTAAATGCTCTTCTGGGTGAAAATTAACCCTTTTCTACCTACGATATGTTTAATTTCATTTCCTACATGTTGGGAACAGCAGTGAGTTGAAAAATTGCTTAGCTTTATGATATTTTCTCTTTTACATAATTAGTTATTGTCCTGATTTAATGACCATTGGTTCGTGATTCATACTTCACCTCGTTTTTTTTATTTAATAATTTTAAATTAGATTTGGAAAATGAAGAATGGATTCGGTCGAGATCGGAGGAAAGTGTCGCGAATTATGTTTTAATTTTGAAAGTTAATTTTATATATAAGAAAATTTTAATAAAAATTAATCGGTTGAAATTGTAGTGCCGGGTGCAAAATTTCTAACTGACGTGATAAAAATGAAAAAAAACAACAACAACAAAAATAAATGGCAGTTTGTGTCAAATTTTTAAATTAAAAACTGCAAAAGCGCTTCAACTTGCTGTCAAATGTGTCACCGAATGAAATGGAAAACAATCTGCCAATTTTGTTGTTTCAAATTTAAACTGCATCAGTTGTTTATTGGCTTACAGTTGAAGATAATTTAAATCATAAGACAAAATGTAAAAATAATAGTGAATGATTTGAAATAACCCTAAGCATTTTTCTGTTTAGCATACCACTACCAGCTGCTGCTTAGTTCCATTGTTCAGAACCAGATTTGTCTTTTACACCTACTGTACGAGGGAGGTATGACAACAAAATGTGAGGAATATTTAGGGATTATGCAAAGAAATTCTTTGGACGCATCTGCTCCATAGGCGGTGCTTGTTCTCACACAAGTACCCCAAATCCATATGTACACTGTAAACAAATTGAAAAATAAATAAATAAAATGCATGTGATGTAAAGAGGTTAATAAATTGAAAAAATATTAATTTTTATCTATCGATTTTTTATTTGTTTTTTTATTTTCGATTTTATTGAATTGAATTGAATTGATAATAAATCTCTATCCGATTCGTTGCCGTGGGCTGACATGGCTTAAATTTTAATCAACTGAAATGAATCGATTAGTAACATTAGATGGAGTTGTTTAAATTGAATGAATTATATCATATATCAGATAACAACTCTTATTTAACCCTTAGATCATCCCCATCTTAATTTAAAGTAAAAATTGTGCAGATTTATTAGGCAATAATTTGATTAGAGCTGAAAACCAACATAAATAATAGTAACAATTAAATGGTAGCTGACCGTTGTGTTGTTGTATGATGAGCAAATTTTTTGTTTAAATTGTCTGCCATGTGAGATGAAGATATGGGTAAATACCAACTGCTGTGTTTGTGATGGTTGAACATAACCTGCTGTGAGGGAGAAGTAAAAAGAAAAAGGTTGCCGACACAACTGGATACCCATTAGAAAAATTAAATGCAGCACAGTTTTAAAACGTTTGTATCAAATTACCTTTTTTTGCGAAGATTTTTTTGAAGGTTTTTTTTTATTTTTGTAATAAGTTCTGTAAATTGCTGTTTAAATTTCATTATGGCAAATTAAAAGTTTTATTTGAATTATGAATTTTTTTTTGAAAAAAATTTGAAATTTTTGAGAAAAAAATGTAAAAGGGGCAAAATATTTTTGACTTGTCAGTTTTAAAGTATCATGTGTTAAAATTTAAACGGATAGACTAGCCTATTTTTGGAAAATAGAAAAAATGAATTTTTAAAAGTTATGAAATATATTATACAGGATGGGTTTCAGCACTGGTTTTAAATCGTCTTTCAATAACTGTCAAATAATGATAATTAATGCAAAACACATTAAAATGTAAAAGCTGAAAAATGTCTTTGTCAAGTCTTTTTATTAACAAAGTAATAAATAAAAGGCATATTTTTTTCACATTTTGAATAGGAATTTTAATGGGTTGTTGGAAAATGAGCATTTTTATGTAAATATATGCTGAAATGTCAATCCTGCTTGTTTTTAGCTGACTCTTATTTTTTCTACTGTTTACTTTATGTGACTGTTATGCCAAACCCTTATTGAAATTTTATCCAAAATAATTTTTTTCTTTTTTAACAAAAGCATGATACAAGTAGCCTCGACTTGAGGTACCCTCGAAATGAAGCCACATCCATACACAGCAAAAAGTTAAATCTGAGGCCACCCATGAATTAAATTATGGTGCAATATCCACATGTTGGCAATGGCAATTCAGGTCGAATCGTTTTAAGACTAAGTCTAAGGTATATAAGTGCAGTAATGTGGATAAAGGGTTTGTGCAGGTCCCAGGAAAAGGGGCCCATAATTTTATTTAGTTTGTAAAAATTTACTAAGGAAATAATGGAAGGCGTGGTTTGAATTGATGGCGGTTACGGTATTATTAACGAACCGTATACCACTGTAATCAAAGCCAAGGAGTTGTCTGAAATGTGAGTTTTAACAATAGTTATTACTTGAAAATTGGGCACTACCGGAAATTCAATAATTCATAACTGAAATATAATTAGTCGTGTTTATAAGAAATAAAAATTTAGTTTATTATTCTCTTGAAATTATGGATTCGATTCATTCGAACCACTACTTGGAACAAACTTGCCTCGGAATTTCCATGAATTTGAAATGAAAATACTTAATCTAAATTTTTGATCAGATTTTTTATTTAAAATAAGAAAAGAAGCATTTTAATTTATAAAGCAACAATGGAATTTTGATTAAATCGTGGTTTGCAGATCAATATTGAACAAAGTAATAGACTGCTTACCTGAAACAAAATGATGGAAACCATTGATTCGCTTAATTTGAGCACGAACATGAGGATTAATTCAAAATTCACGCACGAGACGGAATCAATAATTCTAGTTGTGCGTGATACAGACATGATTATTATTCGCTTTATGGCTGCTTTTTCTATCGTTTTTCGTCTTGCTGTAAATGCATCTATATAAATTATTATACCGTAAATAAAAATACTCATAACTCAACTAACTAGCGTCATTATTTACACAAGCAGCTGTTTAACACTTGTAAAATTGAAGATTTTTCATGAGATTGTGTGTTAAATCAAAATTTTTTACACGGTCTGTGAATTTGATGTTAAGCATACGAGCTGCAGCAGCCATTTAAAATTTATCTATGAATGTTATCTTTCGAGATTGCTTGTTTGCTGAGAGCTAAGAACTTGAAACGAAAACACTTAGCATATTCATATTTTGATATAATGGATTAAATAAATCATTTAGAGCGTTTAATGCATATTATTTTGAGAAATTTCACATTTTTAACGATGAAAAGTAACTTTATTAAAATCCGGATCCATAAAACGAAAGCAGTCATGAAATTGAGATATCAAAACAATTTTTTTTGTTTGAATTACAGCAATATCTACGACCCAGCATAAAATTTCAAGTTTTTTTATTTATATTTTGAAATTTTTATCTAACAAGTGAAATTTTTCAAGGTTATGCACCGCTGAAAAGAGAAAAAAGAATAAAAATAAAGGAAAAAATATTTTGACAGTGTGATGAAGAGAGTCGTTATTTTGTCCTTAATATTTTTTTTTTCTAAAAATGACTTTTTCCTTTTTAAACGCTTTATTAGCACTTTAACTTCAAATAGCAGTGCGTGACATATTCTGTTTTTCTTTGCTGACTTACAACGTGCAAATGGTGTTTATGCATTATTTTTTCTAAAAATGTTTATTATCCGTAATAAAATTGTAAAAAGTGAAACCATTTTTATATATAACTTAAAATTTTTAACAACAAGAAAGTTTATTTACAAGTTGTTCTCAACAGATGGCTTTTTTCTTTAAAGGGCGCTTCGATAAAAGATTATAACAGTTTTATGCTCATACTTATCTCACCAGGAGTATCTAACATTAAAAAAACAGTGGCAGATGGCGTTGAAATTTGGTTTATATGGAGCCGAAGGGCTATAAATGCAATTAATGAGGGGGTGTAGTGAAGGGGAAAAAGGGCTCTTTGAAGTTTATTGTAATAGGATATGCAGTGTTGCCTACATTTGGTTAAAAGGGGATTTAAAAATGGAATTTTTCTCGATCTGATTGGCAAATGTATGGCAAATGATAAAAGACTCATCTTTGCAATCCTCATCCATCATAAAAGTTGAATGATTCATCTGTCGTTTTCACAATTTTCGATATTTTTGAATCAAAGTTGGTGCAACCATCAATCATATGGAGTGTTGATGAATACATTCTGTTAGTCTTCCATTAACTCAAGTGTGCAATGCTCTTATAAACAGATTTAGCAATTTTTATTTTTATCACAAGGTTTTGGATTCTGGTTATTAGATCATTGAACTATACTCAGTTTGAATTTCTACTGTTGATTGCCTGTACGAGCCAAGTAAACCGATCCTCATGTATTAAAAATGGGATAATTTACTGATTCATTTCAGCACTTGGTGCTATTTTTCTCCCAAACTAAAAATAACTGCAATTACTCACATATGGAAACATAGTAGTACGTTTTGAAGAATAATTTCCAACTCAATTTATGTGACAGAAAAGATTTTAGTTTTAACGATTTTTGTTTGACATTATTTTGTTATGGTTAAAGGTGATTGTATGTTTTAGTAGAATCATGGGGATAATGCAATCAAAGTGAAGTCTTTGGAGAGCAATTGTGGTTTCACTTGGTGAAATTAGGTGATAAAGGGTCAAACTATTTACTTTTATTTAGGCCATTTATTTTTCACAGGTGCTTCAATACTATGAAAAGAAATAAATTTTTGATTTTGATAGGACAAAGTGCAAACAATGAAAGGTGTGACTCTTAAAGGGGCAATTTTCTCGGTAAATGAATAAATATTTAGAAGTTTAGGATGATGAAAGGTGTCTGGGAGTCATCTAGATGCAAATTGGAATCAGGTTTTTCAAGGTGATCACACAAGGAATTTCTATAGAGATGGATTTGACACCATCTTTTAGTAAGGTCCATTTTATGGTTTTTTTTTCTTTTTATTTTTATTTATATTTTTTCTTTTCATCCTTGTTGAAATTTCCATTCAAGTTTTTATTGAGTCTTGCATGTTTCTAGACCAACCCACTTTTTCATACACATTCCGCGTCCATCATCACCTCATTTGAATGCATGCCAAATTTTCATCCGGTGTTTGAAGATGCATACCAATGGACAAGAGGAGAATGATCACTTTTAGTGCTCGTAAAATGGCTACTATTTAATTTGAATGCCTTTATATTATTTATTTCAACAATAACGCACATTTATTCATTCTTTGGCTTGAATTGACACTATTTTTCGCTTTTAAATACAGGAAGTGCATCTCATTTAGACCAAAAGTCCCAGTTGAGGTTATTTGAACAAGTTTTTAAAATTTTCAAATTTTTAATTGGATATTTCATTTTCTACACATCGAACACCACAAAATTGGTTGTGAAATGTATGAAAAAGAAAGCTACGTAATGCAAATGGTTTTTTACCCTCTTTTAATCAACAAAGGCGAAATTTGAGTTGATGTGATAGTTTTATTAGATTGCACTGCCTCTTTACTGGCCTTGATGGAATCAGTAAATGGTTTGTGCTCATGATGACTTCACTCTCTTTCTCTTTCCCACTCTCCCCAAGTTGTTCATTAGCACTGGAAAGTCATTGTGAGAGCAAGAGGCATAGGAAAGACTTAATTGCACACAAATGATGAATTGAATTTTGACTTTTAACGTTTTTTACATTTAAATATAATAATAAGGAGTTAATGAGAGAATTTGATAGTTTTGTTTGTCTAATTTAAACATCTTTTTCATTTTTTTTTATTTTTATTTTCATTTTTTCATTTCCGTGCATGCCAGTTCATTAAGGGCACGTGTTACCTTTTTTTCACTTGACTTTTTCTCCACCAGATGGTGTGAAAGTCAATTAATTCACATTGAGTTTAACAAGTAGAAAAAAAACGGTTTATATTACTTAATTTCTTTGAGAGCTGTCACCTTTACATATTAGAAAATCGGCCGTTTTAAAATAAATGTACGGAGGCCCTGAAATAAACTTGTACCAACATTGAATATTAATTGATTAATTAGAAAATAAAGAAAGTTTTAAATATTTAAGACAGGTAAAATAAGTTTGTAGAAAAATCGATTAAGTAAGTTGAAATGAAAAGATTTGAATCGATTTTGTGCACAGAAAACAACATTAAAAATGTAACTTGATCCCTGTTTTCACTTAATATTTCTAATATCATTTACAACCGTAATGACATACGATTAAAAAAGTAAAAATAAAATAAAATAAGCAACAACAACAACAAATAACAGATATGTCAAAGATACTTTCCATCTCCTACAATTCCCCCCTCTATACATAATGGTGCTGTTTCTATAGCAACCGACCCCTGGGGCTGTCATGCACCAAGAAGCTTCATTGGATCTTTTTTTCTGTGTGTTGCAGCTGCCGCATATTTGAAGCGACTCGAGCGACATTCGACGCGAACCTCGCGAGGCAGCGCAGCGAGAAGCGAAATCCGGTGTTAAAATCCTAACAACATGGCGGTCAACTCACAAGTTTCGGATAAGGTCGAGCTCAAGTGGTTAAAAAATGGATCAATGAATTAGATTTTTCAAACTTAACCATGACCGGTCTCGTTTGGAATGTGTTTGTCTACTGTCTTTTTTTATGGGGACCTCTAGTGACAAGTACAGGTAAGAGAATTTATTTTCTTTCTAATAACAACGATGATGATGATAATAAATTTGAGTGTTGTTGTGTTTATTATAACTATGCATTGATTTAGTTTGTGTATAGAGATAGAATTGAGTTGCATTCATTTTTATAATATCAAGTTACAGCGCTGTGGAGTAAACATGGAGGGTAGGAGGAGTGAGCAAGTTGAAGCCTTGAATAATTTATTGCTAAGGGCCATGAACCTCTTAGATGGTCTGAGACTGTTTCAGGAACAAGGAAGATTGTGTGTGATCCAAGTTATGTATGTGTGGTGGGTCTGTGGCTAAGGATGTCTTGAGGGTTGATGACTTCTTTTGACATTTTTTTTGGTTTTTTAAATATATTTATATTTTTTATTTTTTATTATTTATTTTTATTATTTTTTTATATAGCTGGTAAAATGATGGAAGTTGTTTAACTGCAGTCACACTTAAAACAAGTTATCTGACTAATTAATCTCAATTTATCTCAGAATGAGATATAAATTTCGTGTGGACTAATGACAGACGAAGGAGATAAAATGAGGGTTGGGAATAGAGAGTTTTTGAATTTTTATTTTTATTTTATTTGAAAAAATAAAAAAATAAAATTAAGAATTTTTTCTTTATTTTTTAAAGGAAAAAGAAAAAGTTTTTAATATTTTTATACCGGGTCTGGATTTCTAATAAAGATACGTAAGAAAAATGTTATGATGTAAATATTTTTCTTTCGTTCTTTTATAAGTTCATTCCCAGTTTTTTCTTTATTTTTATTTTTAAGCTTAAAATGTTTTGCTTCTGGAGATGGTCACATGTTATATTTACTATTTCACTAGCCTAAGTGGGGAA
Source organism: Geophilus carpophagus (assembly GCA_034687075.1). Taxonomy (NCBI): domain Eukaryota; kingdom Metazoa; phylum Arthropoda; class Chilopoda; order Geophilomorpha; family Geophilidae; genus Geophilus; species Geophilus carpophagus. The sequence goes on from JAQFZN010000270.1 coordinate 15,034, forward strand.
TAAAAATAAAAAAAACAGTGGCCATCTTTATTGCTTCTTTCTTGTTAATCTATTGGTTTGTTTTTACTTTACTAGCACTAAACTATTTTAAGATAGCCTTTGAAGTTGTCATTAGATTTTCATAACAATGGCTTATTTTTAAACAACCTCTCTATATGTAACAAATCTACCAGCAATAAAAACTCAATTTGACGTTTTACTGCTGCAAAATGTCTCATCCAAACTCATGTTTCTCAGGAAATTCTCAAGACTCCTTTCACTTTGTTTGACCTATCGATTTTTACCAAGATTCGCATAATCGTGCATTAAGATATTGCTAATACGATACACCACTAATGGATCTTGCTATCAATCAGGTGTGCTCTTCTCTTGTCTTTATCATGAATGAAAGCTAGGGTTTGGTGAAAGAAGTGGAACAAAGAAGTAGAGCTCTGCTCCATTTGTCTTCACATGCTTCTATTGGATCGAATGTACTCACTTTTGACAGCTTCCTAATAGCTATTGTAATTACAAGTGCAACCTATCACCTCTAATATTTCTTGACTGACTTTTCCTCTAATTACTCTCAGGTCTAGATAGCGTGAAAAGACTACGCCACTAACGTTATCGATGGGAATGGAAAATGAGTGCCACGGATTAATTACTCGAATGAAACAGATTATTTTGAAACAAAATCCCACATGGGTTAAAACAACAGCGATAGATAATTCCTTACCGAGATTATTATGTCAGATTTAATATATTAACAGTTTCTAAGTTATTCTTTTCTTTTTTTCTCTACTTCGCTCGGGATGAATCCTGTCATGGCGCCTGTCTGTCTTTCTCGCTAAATGCTATTTGCTCGGCGCCACGCATTATAGAAAATAAAAATCGGTAATTGCATTGAAGCCCTTGACATAAAAATTGTTTTCTTATTATTACAATAATATTTAAACAGTTTTAGTAGTTTTAGTGGAAAGGAAATAAAAAAATAAACAAGTAATGTTTATGTTTATGCAAACATGGCGTGAAATGAAGGTTTAGATGTTTAAAAGCATTTCTCTGATATAAAAGCCGAACCATGTTTGTCGGCTTGTTTTCATTTTTCATGCCCTCCCCTTCTTCTTCCTCTCCCCAGTACTCTAGGGTGGGTTGGTTTTCTCCTCCACATGGGTTTTCTGAAACCCCGTGAGTGTGAATAGAAGTAGTTTTGCTAAACATGTTAAAACAGGTTTAACTGGAAAGAAAACGAAACAGATTGAAAACAGATGAGTGTACTAAAATTGGCTTTGGGAAATGTCTCAACCTAGACATACCTTGTTTTTTCCGACTTTAAATTGTGTATGAACCTGGGTTAGAACAAATGTGTTGTTACCTCGAGTCATAAAGTGTTTTAAACTTGCCCCTTTTGGCATCCTTGACATGGTTTGACCCAAGAGAACTGCAGTTATATGTGAACTGCACCCACCTAAACTACTATTTGCCCCACTGAAGAAAAAAGATCTTCAAGGCCAATAAATCAGTTTGGCATGTTTTTATTATTATTATTTGATGGGGAATTGTTGAAATATGGTAATATGAAAGAATTTGTAATAAAGAAAATAAGTCAATTGCAGGCAATTTTTGTTTGAATTTAATAAAAGTTTGAAATTAAATTTAGTTTATTTATACTCTCTGGTTCATATGAACCGAAAACTCTGATTGGCTAGAGGCCGATTTATCCTACTTTTCTTACTCAGCAGAAAAGTTTCTACAATTTTAAATTACACTTTGAATTGCTTTTGCTCGCTACGATTGATCAATAACGGGAAAGGGGGCATTTGCCCTCCTGGAGTCTTCAGTTTAAAGTGTTTTATTCCAAACCCTTTTTGTTACTAATTGCAAATAGTGAAGTAGATTTTATAGAAATGTCATTATAAAAAGTTAGCAAATAATTTCGTTCTCTAACGATAGTTTAGTGCAGCTTTTCTGCACTGCCGGTTCGTGGAGATTTTCTGCCGGTTCACAGAAATGGTTGTCGCTCCTTTTCAAATGCTTCTGTCAAAAATTAAAAGAAAAGAATTATTAAAAACAAGTGCACTGCAAGTTTAGTGTTCACATTAGCTGTATTCAATCTAAAACAAAAAGTGACTTTTCTGTCTTTTTTGACTTTTCTCAGCCGGAAACGGTGTTTAAAACATCATGACTTTTGTAATCACTGGCTGAAAGTGACTTTTCCAAAAGACATGGGTTGTATGACTTTTCTGCTTTTTAGAAGTCACTTTAGAAGGCTTTAGTGTTCTGCGCATGTGCCATTAGTCACGATCCCAAAGTCAAGATGGCAACGTGTAGTTTTAGATTGTAGTTTTGCCTCTACTGCGCATGCACATGGGAATCATAAGTGACTTAACTGATTCCAAAATAAGCATGTTCAATGAGAAGTGACTTTTCAAAAGACATTTTTAAAAGTGTCTTTAGAAAAGTCACTTTCTGTTTTTAGATTAAACACAGCTTTTTATTTTTGTTCTTAAAATATGTGTTTGCAATAAGATCATCATTTGTTATTTCTATCTGTTATAATATAAGATTAAAAACTAATAAACAAAACACTAGATAAATAAAAGTTTTTATTTCTGCGTTACCGGACCACAAAACTTTTATCCTATTTTCACCAGTCTGCAGGCATAAAAACGTTAAGAAATGCTGGTTTAGTGAATAGAGGATTTAGTGAACCGACCAGTCATTTTGAAGTTAAAATGATATTTATTCCAAGATGATATACAGCAGTGACACATTTTTGTCCACTTGGTTGAAGTAATAAATTATCATTCTTCCTTTTTATTACATCTCCATCCTGTTTATTTTATGTACCACTGCAATGTTTAAAGCAACATGTTTATGGAGGTCACAAAATGAAGGCAAAGGTCTCTTTCTCTAGTTCTTCCTCCCTTCTCCCTCTTTTCTTTTCCCCTCCAATAACCTGCTTAATCCCCTTCTTAAACTCATCATATTTATTCTTGGCAATGTGTTGGACATCTCTCAACCAACAACTCACTTTCTAACCTCCCCTTAACTTCAACTTGCTGTCAATATTAAGAAAAGAAAAAAAATGAAAGACTTTGAAGATTGATACTCTTAAAGCACAGTTTAATCTGTGCACACCACCAAGTGTACAAATCCATTTATTTGGGTGTGGAAAAGGCATTTTATTTGCCTGGCCTTGGTTGATAGAGCCACACCTATTCTTTTTTTTCTTTTTATTTCGAGGGATTGGTGTAGTAGGCTATTGTACAGTGTGCAGCTTTAATTTTCAATGAGTGTAAGGGAGGATTAATAATAAAAAAAGTTGTGTAGGTTTTAAATGAGTTTGAAAGTGTGTGTTAGTATTATTAAAGTAATTTTATGGGATTGCAATGTGAATAGGATTTTGATTATCTATGGACAATTACACTTTATGATAGTTATAATTTTTTTTAATTAGGTCCATTAATAAGATTTATATAAGGAAGATTGTAATCTCATAAATTTGATTTTCCTAATGCATGAATCTTACTTAAATGCACTGTTTGGGAGAAATAAATTTTGCACTTTTTTTCGGATGTTTTGATGGGCAAAGATTTTCATGTCAAAACATAATTTTGAAAAAAAAATATTTTTTTTTCTATTTTTCTATAATTACAGTTAATTTTAGTCAGTTTTAGTCCTGGAAATTTCTTTCCCTAGTTCTATTTTAACACTATTTAAGATTATTAATTTATTCAAGAGATTTAATCATGGAATTTGCATGTATTAATTCTGCTTGACAATTATTTATATTTTTTTCGTTTATAGTCATTATTTTTAGTAATCAGGTTGTTGCAGATACACAATGTGTGTGAAATGTCTTGTGTTATCCATTAAGAAATGGGTGTAATGAATGCAGCATGCACTTAGGTGTGGTGAATTCAGTTCACTTTGATTTATACGAGCAAAGATAAAAGGGGTAATAAGAGGTTTGTTGCATTGTTTTGGTGGTTCATTGCTCCCCTTTGCCTTTCTAAGGAGTATTCTCTCAACCTACTAAAGATAAAAGCAGCTGATGATGGTTTAGAACCTGTTAATTGAATTAGAATCTCTTAAATTTTTTTAATGTATATGTAATGAGGTAAGTAAAAAAAATGAAAAACTCAAGAATTTGTGGTAAAACAATTTCACACTTGAGGCTAACTTCCTTAATCAACATATCAAGTGGAATTAAATAGTTTAATATGAGATTTACATATGATTTGATTATAAATCACAGCAAATTTACATATTAACACATAAAATTACAATAGAGCAAAGTGAGAGAGAATAAAAATATAAAAATAAAATAAAATTTGTCTTGAATTTCATCAGTTGGTCATAAAATGTTATCTTAGGTAGTAAAAGCTGTGAATGTGTTATTATTTGCCCTTTTAATCTCTCTGGCAAAATCTCCTACATTTAATGGCCTCCCTAAGCTGGGGATTTCCTTTCTTCCACTTGACTGCACTTGTTGTTGACTAGTTAAGTCATCACTGGGGAAACTCTTCTATGAGGGGATGAATGTCTTGTTATCAAAGGGGTGAAGAATTACTTATTTTCTATGGATATATAAAGGGAGAGGGAAGGGAAAAAGAACACTTGCTATTTTTAAATCTATTTTCCCATTATCCCTCACATACTCATGGATCAGAGTATTGCAGATAAACCTTACATAGGTCAAACCTTGTTAATACAAACTCGCTTAATACGAATTTATTTAAAAATTTGGTTGGTTTTCCATAGAATCAATGTTAAAAATCTGTCAATATAGCAAATTTCATTAATACGAATTATTCGCTAGTAAGAACAGTTTATTCCGAACGGAAGTAATTCATCTCTCGATACTAGACCAATTTTCGCAAAAAGATGGCGACTCGACAACCAACTTAGTATATTTTAAACATTTTATTTGAATTTTATTCATCTATTCTGAATAATGTGATAACTGGAGTAACTATAAGATTAAACTGATTTTTAAAAAATATTCAAGTGTAATTTGTCACATTTTTTTCGCTATATTGGATAATAGGAACCAAATTTGTGGGTCCCTTCGAGTTCATACTAACAAGGTTCAACCTGTACTATGAATGATTTGAGATTTCTATAAATAAATAAATAAATAAATGAAATTTGTTAATTTTTTGACCTGGAGGTTGTTTGATTGAACTTTTTTCTACCAGATTATTAAATATTTATATAAAATTGTACATGAATAGAATTTTACTTGCAACGATTACTCGAAGGCTGTAATTTAGATCCCTTCATTTCACCCTTTATCGAAGCTCTCGAATGACTCACAAATTCATTGAAGCAAAAATAAAAAGAAATATAAAAATCCCAGTACATGATTAATTAAACTTTATTTAACTTTTTTCAACTGGTAACTACATCAGGTACTTAATTCGTCCCTTTTTTTTCTTCTTTCATTTCTTTTTTAAGTATCTTTTGTTACTAAATAGGATTGGTGATTTGCCTTTGAATGAACCCACATGGGAAATTACAAAAGGGAAAATAGGTTCACACACACAAAATGGCAGACTATTGTATGGTCACGTGGCAAAGTAGGGTTTGAAACGGACAACAGACTCGCACTGTATTGCCTTTATTTAAGCTTTTACATTTTTTTTTTCTTTTATCTTTTTTCTTTTTTCTAAGTATATAGGGGTAAACTGATTTGTTGGTGTGGGAAATGTGTTCGAGTCCTTTGTTCACTGTAAACGACATTTTGTACGAGTAATGAGTGCATAGGGAACTGAATCCGGGAGGGATTTAAGAAAAATGTCAGCAGTTTTTTTCGTTTTGCGCTTAAATATGCAGTGCAAGTTGTTGGATACAAAGTGTTATATGGAATTTAAATTAGCACAATCTGGTTTAAAGAGTAAAAGGTTAAGTATTAGTTGTATCTGCGATTCGATTGCGAGTGTTATTCTGTGGCACGCGTCACAGGGGACATTGTGTTGTATGTGCTGAGGCACGAGGCATAATAATGAGAAGACAAAAATAAATGGTCAGTTGCAACTGGGAATTCAATCTCATGAAACCCTATTCGGGGGGTTTTATGTGTATGGATGAATAGAGCAGTATAGTTTTATTGAGATTTTTTTGTTAGAATTGTAGAATTAGATACTGGTGCATTTAAAGTGGTATTTTTAGGTTTTTTTTTATTATTTTCTGTGGAAATCGAATGAAACAATCAGTACTTTGTGGTGGGAGTAGTTAACTGTCATTTGTTGTGGGTATTGTGTAAAGTAGGTGGCCAATGAGACTAGAAAATGGCTGCTTATTTGATGCAAATTGGTGTTTATTTAAATTTTTAAAAGTTGCTTTTATATTCTTTTATAAACTTGTATTTTTATGGTGTATAAATGGCTAAGGAGAACATCTAAATTCAGAAAAGTTGGTGCGAAGGTTCAAAATAAACATAAAAGTAAAAAAAACTGTTTTGAAAGGGAAAAAATGGCCGCGTTGAAGTTAAATTCAACATTAAATTTTATTTTTACAGAACATTAAAATACTCATTCTGAATCTTTGGGTGTTTTAATTAGATTGTTTAATGGTTATCTTAAAGTTTATTAACAAAATCGAACTTTAATGTGGTTTATTTTTTTACTAAATTTATTTGGAATTTAAATTCAGCATGAATATTGATGTAGCTCAGCAGTCTTGTTTCTAAGAAATGTGTGTTGTTCTTGAGTAAATACAAAGTAGGTTTAAACACTGAATATTAAGTGAGTAACTAAAAAAGGACCATCGAATGATGTCATCAAAATTCAAATTGAAAACCTTACAAGCTGATATTAACATAAATGATGTCATGGAGGTGTTTCCAGACTGAACAAAGAACTGTTTGAACTTGAAATAATAAAAAGATCTTCCGATATATCCATTGTTAACTTCTAAACCGGAAGTAAAAATAAACTTTAACCTTAAAATTAATTATTACAGAGTAGAATAAGAAGAAATAAAGTGAGAAATTGCTCCCACAGTATAAAAATAACATTAAGAGATCATGAATCAGATCCATTGTACCAGGTTATCGAGAAAAATTTTCCTATGGGATATGGATTATTCCGAGTGTGGAAAAAAATGAATTGTTTAAAAAAAATTAAGTGGTTATATCAACAACACAATTGCTCAAGAGGGGAAAATGGAGGGAGGAGGGAATAAAAAGTTACAATCTGGAACTATTTGTGTCCATAAATCTTTTGGTTGATTGTGGACTGTGTCAATTGAATAGGAAAGGCGAGTATAAAAAGAGAAAAGAAAAAAAATTACTTTTGCGATAACCTTACCGTTTTTCGTATCGCTAGTTGGGTTCATATATTTCCTACTATCGCTTAAAAGTTGATTCACAAGTGATTCGAGCGCGGTAGGGGAAGGAAAATGTATGAACTCGTTACAAGAGAGAGAGGAAAAAAAATCCAACATTTTTCTTTCTCAATTCCCATTTCACTTTCCAAGTGAAATCAATGAAATGCAGTTTTTGATTTCTATTTCTAGGGTAACTGTCACCGAGAGAAATTGAATATGCACGTTGAGAAATGAAAAGAATATTTGTCATTTGAAATTTGGTGTCAAGTTGAAGTTATTATTTGATGGAGGCTCTCTCTCTGAGAACGATGGAGTTATTAGAATAATTTTGGAAATTTAAATTTACTAACTCATCGTTATCGTTGGGAGTATTTTATTGCACTTTTATACTAGCTTTATCCCACGATACTGTCGGTTTTAGTGAAATCAATAAATTGTAATAACAATAATTATCTTAAGGCCCTGGAGCTGACGAGGGCGTTGGGGAGAACGATGCTGAAACCTAGGCAAGATTTGGGTCTGCTTCGGGGATATCTCTTATCAAGCCTCTTGTATGGGCTCAAGATGAGGTCATTGAACAATGCCACTGTCGATTGGCCAAGGTAGAACAATTGCAAAACTTAAAGGGCATTGGATGACAAATGGTTGGTCAAATGAATACTAGAAATTGTAATATCTCATGTAAGTGAGATTGCTCTTGAACAACCTTTGACCACCGGCCGGAAATGAATCGAATGTAATAAAGGAATAGGAGCTTGAATGCGATTTGAGAGAATTACAGAGAAAATTATGTAATTTATAATTTTCTTTTGCATAAAAATGAATAAATTAAAACCAGCCAGAATTTTGAGATCCATAAAAATATTTCAGATGTTGAAAACAATTTTCTGTGAAAGCTGCTAATGTGTTCTGAGGATATTGGATAATAAATTTCAATATCAATTTATTGTATTGATCCATACTTTTGTGCGATATATAAAAAGAGAAAAAGAAAAAGTATCGATTCTTAAGACATTGTACACACGCAATTCCTTCTTTTACATTTAATTAAAAACAGTTTTTTTGAAACCGAAAAATGAAAAGCGCCCTAATAAGTGGCGCAACTCTTTACACCTCCATAAAAGGGTAGAGGAATGGTGAGATTTTTATTACTTGTTATCCGTTATCTTAGAAAAAAATGAAAATTTTTGGTAATTAATTTTCGAGCATTGAGGCATTTTGTCGCCCTTTTATTCGCTCTTTTCTAATTGGATAGATTAGAGGATCATATATTTTGATTTATGTTTGGTGCATTTTTTACTCTCATTTCTCCCCTCTATCGACTTGTCATTCTCACTTGATTTTTTTCCACTATTTCTATTTCCGTTCTCGTTCTGCACCATGTGCGTGTGTCTGTAATAGACACATTTCATTCTGTAAATCTACTCAGTGGTGATGGGCGGAATTTTTGAAGAGAGCCATTTCTCCTCCCTCATCCCTACTTTTAAGTGAGGTAACTTCTTGTCCTGGATGTTCTCAAAATTTTTTTACCTTTTTTTTTTAAAGTGTACAGGGTAAAAAATGAATTTGATGTTTGGGCTTTTGATTTTTTTTCTATTTTTGCTTCTTAATTTAATTTAAGTTAAGCTGAAAATGGATATAAAGTTATTTTGTGCTTTAGTCCAGTTGTGTTTTCGCTTTTGGCTTTCATATCACTTTCTATTAGAAGTTAATCAATCTTCAGTGTTTTGGAAAAAAGCCCAATTTCTTTGGGGTCTTATCTCAAGTGGATTTCACTGTTGTTTATAAGCAATTACTTGTTTTTTTGTTTTTCTGTTTTTTTATTTTATGGAACAGTTGTTTTTGTTCCAATTTTATGTGTCAGTGTAGGGTGCAATGTTCCATTGTGTATGTAATTCAATATGGCAGTAACTGTCTACCTAAGTTTGAAAATACAGATGTAATGGGACAATTTTTCTTGTTTAATTTGTTGTTGCTTCGCAGAAGGTGATTAAATTAGTTGATTGGAACAGATAAAGTAGAAAAAGATCACTTTTATATATGATATTATTGCAGAATTGCATAGATATGTTTCTGTTGGAAATATGGTTTGTGTAAAATGTTAATATAGACATTGTTTGACTCACATAAAACAGACTTCTTGAGGTTTTGAAATTTGAATGAAAATTTGAAAATGATTACTGCTATCTGGTAATGTCTCACAGATCCATTTCTTGAATTTTTATCAAAATTGCTATTATATATGTGTAAAATTGAATTTTCTGCTACTTGTACTTTTGTGTTGATGAAATTCCAGAGGTTGCAATTTTGAGTGGTGAGAAAGTGCACAGTATATTGGTTTTTCACTTCACTCTATTTGATGGGACAGTACCAGCTGTGTTTGAAAAGAATGTTCTCCACTTAAGTTAAAACTATGAAAAGAAGAAAAAAATTGTAAAATGAGTTTGCGTTGAAGGCAGAAAAAAAAAGTCATTTGCATGTAGAAAAGGCTGATGTTCTTTGTAGGTGATGTTTATAACATGGACAGAAGAGAGACAAGTTTTTATAGAGCCATTGATGGTTGCAGGGTTAAATAGGGCAAGAAGGTTTAATGAAGTCATTTTACTCCAATTGCCATTGCATCTGCTGCATTGAGCTGTGACCAACTTTTCAACAATAAATGTTACATTTGTGTCAATTTTTTTTCTTTTTATTTTATTTATTTCTTTTTTTTTCTTCTTTGTGAAGAATAATTCAACCGGTTGTTTAATTTATAGTTGTAAAGCCAGTGATTTTTATGATAAACACGGTTTGTCCTTTTCAACTTGTGGCAATGTCATCTGAATACAAAAATAAAATGTTATTTAGGTGTCATTTTCAGGAATAATTTAAGGTTGTGTGGGAAATGAAGGTTTTTTGATTTTTTATTTTTTTTTTCGAATTATAAAAGTCAAATTTAGTCAATAAATTTGATAGAAGGTGTACTAAACGCATTCAAGTGATTTTTCAAAGCACTTGAAACGAACTTTAGGAAAACAACATAATTCCATACGGCATATGCAATTTAATTGGAGAGAAATTATAATTTGAATATTATTTAATATTACCATACAACATTGCAATAAATTGCTGAATAATTTAATTGTAATGAAACATTTACTTTGACAAACGTTGGATATTTAACCCTTTACTTTTGCCACAATTACCAATTACAAACGCCATTTTCCATTTCTAGATTCTATTTCAGTGACCTCTGGGTCAGCAACAAGCAGTTGGGTCAAAATTGTGGGTGTGCAAGAATTTCACACACAATTTAATTTGAAGTAAATGTAAACAAACTGCTTAAATTAGCACTCAAAGAATAAAAGCGGACTTGTTGTGCAACAATACACTGTATAAGCAATAATATTTTTTATTGCTATTCTGACTTAGCAGTGGGGAAATATTGACCAAAGCCTTTAATACGATCTGCCTTCCTACACATGAACACATCTTGCTTACACACACACCACTCTTCTCCTCTCTTCTTATGGCTGTTGCAGCAATCGAAGATAGAATCCTAATAGTTTGCTTCCCATTGACCTCTTCTCTTGTTCAGCACTTAGCAAGATGAGACAGCACAGGAGGGTGTCGCCAGCAGCCACTTATCTTGTTAAGCTCGTTAGTGGATGGGGCACAAGTTCGATATTTGTTACATTGGCTCGTGCAAAGTTGCATCGAAACTTATCTCTGTTTTCCGAAACTATTCGCTCAAGTAGGGTTGTATGTGAGAAATGAGTTTTAGCTAATTGACTGCGTGTAATTATGTGAGACAAGCTGTGCGTGGCCATTGCAAAAGTGGTTTTCTTCTCACTTTGGTCCGCACATTACACCCCAAATTAACACTGGTGTAACATCTGTTTCCATTGGTCCTCCTCCTTTTATTCCATCATAACTTTGCTCATACTTTTTGCTAAGAGGAACACTAAATACTTTTCGTATCGCAAAGTGAGTTTTATGCTCTTGTGACACATTAAGTTAGAATGAGTGTCGTTTGTTGTGAACATTTTTTCGACCAATTGAAAGCGCGATGGTAGAGGGAGCAGTGAACTGTATATCCTGTCACTTAGAAGAAATCTTATTTCAGCTTCATCAATAACATGTTTGTTTTGCCCAATGTCACTTCGAGGGCATGGAGCAAGCAGATGGTGCATTAAAAATGCTGTTGGAAATTGCATAACTGTGTTGAAATGTGTTGATTTGCATGTGAGTAGTTGATTTTTAAATGCGAAAAAAGCCCGATCGAGGTGTGTCTGATGGGTCATTCACTTTGTACGTGAATACAAATCAGACTTGCGTGTCTCCATTAGCTGCAATGCATGTCATGACCTTATAACTAAGTGATATTATTAAATAATTATTTGGACGTAATATCTGCATGTTGTTTTACACTGATTGTCAACTGCCAATAATGATCTAGCACAACAACTGGGGTTTTGAGAGGCACTGAGTGGTCTGTATTAGTGTCAAAATGATGTTGTAAAAAAGGTTTGTAATGTTGACAAATTGGTTTAAAAATAAGAATAAAGTAGTTACTGTTTTATTTGATCAGTTGGTTTAAATTTATGGCACTTTGTTGCAAATGTGTAGAATGGAGGATCCTTCTTCCGCATTAAGGATATATGATATGCGCCGCATTTCCATTACAGGAAGATGATATTATTATTCATGGAGATAATGTAGGTAAAGCACATTTAAGTTTTTTCTAATTTTTTTTATTTTTATCCACTGTGTCATCTAAGATTCGCAAAAAGGATCAATAGGCGCATTCAATCTTGATAATGTTTAATTAATGCATTTGTTTATCAATGTATCATACGCATAAATTGGCATTTTGAAATTATTTTTAAAGGTTTAATATTATACACTCGGTGGAAACATGCAAGTCTGTTTGCCATTAATCACTACACGGTCACTAAGCGCTGGCGTCGACAAGTTAGTGAGAGAAATAGACTCCCCCTTTTTCCCAAGCATTTTTTTTTATTACAAACTTTATTCACATGTGGAACTTATAGTTGGTTGAAATGTTGATGAACCAACATAACTCTTGTAAGTGGCAACTTGAAATCTTATTGTAGACAAGTTTGAAGTTTTTGACTGCAGTAATTGTAGTAAAGCCAAAGTTTGTGCTCTTAGAATGTCAGAGTTTGAGTATATGAGTCAGTGCTTTGTGTCAAATGGATTTGTCCATGGGTTTGTTGTTTTGGTGCATAGTCGTAGGAAAAGAGCACTTTTTACGACATAAATAACTGAAGGCCCCCATGCTTTTCATCTGGCTCAAAGAAGTCTTTGTTTCTTTTAGTGGATGAGTCATATGTCTAAAAGGAATTTTTAAATTTCACCTCTTGTTGATGGTGTGTAATCATAAAAAGGAGATAAAATAAAGAAAGAGTTAAGCTGTCAATCTATAAGCTTAAATTGCGTGTATCAAGGGCGAGGAATGGTGAATATGAAACTGATAAAATAAAATTGAGTATAAACAAAGCAGGTGAAAAATAGGTGTTTATTTCTGCAGGCTATCTGTTTTCTCAGGTTGTAAATCGTCCTAAAAAGTGTAGGTGGGGGTCAAGGGATGGGCACAAAAGTTAACACCCAATGTATAAGTTTCTCTTGGGTGGTCAACAAAAAAATGAGGTGTTTTATTTTTTGTTCGTGGAATGATGAGAAGTTTTTTATACCTTACTCAATTATCTCAAACTTTATTCTATAATTCTATAATATCTAAATCATAGAAATCGCAGTTCGGCTTCCACTTTTATTTGAAAATCGTTTTCCCAAAAGGGAATTAATTAAATTTATTGTAAACGACCGGTGTAGATGTTATCACCACTTAATTTTTATATATCTGCTTTCATCAGGTTCTGTGCATTTCTAAATAAATTACAGAAAAAAAACTCGAAACCTTTGTGCAAGAGCGATAATGTAGCCGTGTTTGATTGATGCATATTAATTGAGTAATGAAATTAAGCAAGAAATGTAAATACCCAAATGTTTACTACGACAAAATTTTAATTGCAAAGATTTAATATAAACAACTTTACCGTATAAATATGAGCTAATACTTTACACTCGAAGTTGCCAACATCCCCACAAGAAGATAATGGTATAACCAGTAGGAGCAGAGAGTGAAGCCAATCTATAGATGCAGTCATCTTGGGTTCCTCCAACTGAACAGTCGAAGCCGCCCCTCCATTAATGGTTGGTTCCGTGGTGGTTCCCTCAACTCGGCTTTGCTGCTTGGTTGAGAGTAGAGAAATGCTTTGAGGATGAGATTTTATTGCAAACTCTGCTTATTATTGCTATTATTTGTCGTGGATACTGAACGTGCTTTCTCTCAAGGAACTGTTAATGGTGAGTCGATTGACAATTGGTTGAATTTATTCGAATTTGTTTTTGTAATTATTTTTTTAAATATTAATTGATAGCAAATGGGAAAAGCAGGGTCTGGCTTTGTGTTTAAGTTTAAGTAGATGATGGTGAGGATTGTTTTGTTGTGAAAGTATGATAGATGGCGCCAATGTGCAAACCGGCAGCTGTTGTATTCCTCAATGGTCTCTTTTGTGTGAAAAATCTGGGGAGGGTAGAATGGTTACTCACCATCCTCCTATCAGCATGTCCACCGTTCTGTATATATCCGAGTTGAAAAAAAAAATGTTGCGGTTTGTCAACAATAAACCTCGTGTTGTTGTTGTTTATAGGATTAATTAAAAATTTAAGAATGACCTGAACTTGATGTTGAAAATGAGGGGATTTACCAGTGATTTCCGCCCCTCTTTAATTATTCTGGTTGAATACAAAATTGCACAAAAAATGGAACAATAAGCAGCCATTTTGTTTAAGATTGAGCGGAATTAGATTATTTTTAAATTTGAATTTTTATTAATTTTTATTAATTTTAATATTAAACTCAATGATTATGATTTGAATGCAGCTATTATAAATAAATAGATGGGAAGGATTTTTCTTTCCAAAATGGAGTTGAAATGATTGATTTGCAATTTCTAGGTTATAATCAGGATGAAATGAAGGGAATTTGTGAATGAGTTTTATGGATGATATGTAAATAGTAAATTTAAATATTTTTTTTAGTTTTGTAGTGTTAAATAGCGATTTTTTTGTTTGGATGATTTTTAGATGCAACTAAGTCATGGTTTTGGATGTGTTGTAGTCAAGTTGTGCACTAGGAATAATTCATGAGGAGATGTGGCTTTGGGGAAGGCGTCTCCTGTGGACGTGTGTGTTTAATGTGCAAATCTTTGCAAGAATCTGCCACGATCACACGCGCTGGAGAATGTTTAAAGAAGGAATGAAAAAGAAAGGAAATATATAACTAGAGGGAGGTGGTTGATTTGAATAACATTATTACTCGTATAGATCGTAATGAGAATTAATTATTTCATCTTATTATTATTTTATTGAGTTTGCTTTTGAAACAGAAATTAAATTTGAATTTGTATTTGTTTTGAAATGAGCTGGAGTTGTAGGGAAACTGTAATAAATGTATAAGATTGAATTTAGTGATTATTGAATGAATTTATTTGATTTTAGCCCAACTTCGCCCTCCACGTATCACCGAACATCCAGCAGACTTAGTCGTAGCGAAAAATGAGCCAGCAATGCTCAATTGTCAAGCTGATGGAAAACAACCGGTCACAATCGAATGGTACAAAGATGGCGAATTGGTCCGCACTCATCCTACCGATCCGAAATCACATCGAGCACTGTTGCCCAGCGGCTCGCTCTTCTTTCTCAAAGTCGTACAAGGCAAGAAAGAGCAGGACGCCGGCACGTATTGGTGTGTAGCCAGAAACGATGGAGGACAAGTTTACAGTAAAAATGCGACTCTTGAAATTGCAGGTAAAGAAACTAGAAAAGTTTAATTAATAATCCTATTTCTCTCAAGTATGCCAATTGAATTGCAGTAATAAATTATACGATTTATGTAAAGCAAAGCGAATTGGATTAGCATACTTTAGGGACGTGTGTAATGTACTATGTGTACATGAGTGTATCAGACGTTTTGAAATTTTGTAAAATTTATTTTTATAATAACATGTTATTATAAGAATAATTAATAAATATTTGAAGATAAACTGTCTAGGAAAATGGGGTGTAAATTTTTAAAAATGAAGCCAATTTTCGTGCACGTGCAAGCTGGGTAAGCAAGATGGAGTTGAGGGGAAAGGGAAGGCAGTCATTGTGTCACTCAGCAATCGAATATGTCTGTCTACAATTTTCGAGGGTGCGTTACTTGATAGCGAGTGATAAACGAGTTGCTTTTGAAAGATTTTTCAAATCTTTTCGGCTTCGATTTCAATTTAAAATGATGCATGTCTTCAACTGATACTTGATGACATACAAACAATGGAAAAAGAATTGTAAAATTATTTGTAACATTTTGAAATTGTCTTTCCATTGTTGACTCGAGTTGTAAAATGAATAAAATACATAAAGTTTTATTCATAGTACAATTGGTAAGGTTTGGTTTGGTCAAAGTGTTTTTTCATGTTTGCTGTTAAAAAAAGCCTGAGGGATGGATTTGAACGAGTGGAATGGCAGCCGTTTTGGTGTTAATTATCAGTTGGGTGATGGACGGGGCCGCCTGACGCCCAAGGTGGCAAACAAAGGTTGAAGTTTGGATGCAACAGTGCTCAAGGGTGCATTTTGTGGGAGTAGCAAACGTTATGTTACCAGAGGAGAGATGTCACCTGATTTACGGGGTCTGCTACTGAACCCGCTTCGGGGGGAGAGCGAATGGCACCAAGAAAAATGAGATCCAACTGGACTCGCTTTCTTCCCCTCTTCTCATGGATGGAGGAGTTTTAGGGGAAATGTGATCTCATCCCTAATCGTCTATATGTGATTTGCCATAGAAGACATGCAAGGGTAGGTATTTAATTAGAATATATCAACAAGTGAAAAAATTGTAGTGAAAGTAATTTGTTTTTAAAGTCGGGAGCAGTGATCGTCAATAAGTTTAATCTTAGAATGGAAACTTTATTTTTGTTTTCAGTTCTGCGTGACGATTTTAGGTTGTCGCCAAAGAATTTGCACGTTTCTGTTGGTGATACAGCTGTTTTTGAGTGTATTCCACCTCGAGGTCATCCAGAACCGACCGTGAAATGGAAGAAAAACAACGAAATGATCACACTTCCAACCAATAGAATCCAAATTGAAGAGAATGGCAATCTTGTAATCAACGATGTACTTCAAGTCGACAGTGGACGTTACTTATGCGTGGCGGAAAATACGGTCGGCATTAAAGAAAGTTTGCCTGCTCTTCTCTCCGTCCATGGTATTATTAAGTGACTAAAAATATGAAAATTGATGAATTTTTCTAATCTGAATGATCAATTTAGTAAAACCATATCTGATTAAACCTCCGGAAGACATAACATCTATAGCGAACGAGAACGTGTTGTTCGAATGCAAAGTAGGTGGTGACCCATCACCCAATATTATTTGGAGGAGACAAGATGGCAAAATGCCTATTGGAAGAGCGCAAATTCAGGAAGATAAAAGCTTGCAAATTGAACACGTAACACCAGCTGATGAAGGGTTATACATATGTGAAGCAGAAAATCCAGTTGGAACTGCTTTTGCTTCAGCAACACTTACAGTTCATTGTAATTATATTTGAAAAATTGAATATGAAATGAGTGAATTGAAATTGAAATGCAACTTTTATTTTAGCCCGTCCAACATTCCTAGTTTCTCCTAGAGATCAGCGAATCGGTTTAAACGGAATTGCGTCGTTTGAATGTGTCACAACGGGAAATCCACCTCCATCGGTATTTTGGACAAAAGAAGGCAATCAAGTGTTAATGTTTCCTGGACAGCCCCATGGTAGGTTTTCTGTGACCGCTGAAGGAGAACTCAAAATTTCTGGTGTTCGTCGTGAAGATGAAGGATATTACGTATGTTCCGCTCTGAGTGTAGCGGGCAGTTCAATGGCGAAAGCTTACTTAGAGGTAACTGCTATGGCTGACGTGCCACCACCGATTATTAGAGTCGGTCCAGCTAATCAAACACTACCGGTGAAAACATCTGCAATGTTACCATGCCAATCTTCGGGAAATCCAACTCCGATTATAAGTTGGTCAATGAATGGGGACCCTATTAATGGAAATGATCCGCGTATTACAGTTTTGGACTCGGGAACGTTGCAACTTGATGGTAAGATTTTGTTTGATTTAATAATAGTGAGAATGATAATAATTATTATTATTTTGGTTAGATTTGCAAATTTCTGATTCTGGATTGTACACGTGCACTGCTTCGAGTGAAAGTGGAGAAACGTCGTGGAGTGCTTCACTGTCTGTTGAATGTAAGACGATATCAAATTGATGAGACACGAATTTAATGTTTTCTGTCTATTTATTTCAGCACCTACCAATCCGAATATTATATTTCATCGCACATCTGACTTATCTTTATTTCCTGGTGCTCCAGTTAAACCTCTTGCTAGCAATATAACTGAAACTTCGTTGGTTTTATCGTGGAAACGAATTCCAAAAATGGTTGCACTTATTGGTTTTACAGGTAAGTTTATTGAAATTTTTATCTCTTTAATATCTAATTGAATTTATTTTTCAGTCGAATCATTCAGTAGTGATTTACAATCAGGTTGGGTGATTGTAGCACATCGGATACCAGGGGATACGTACCTCGTACAGAACTTGCGCCCAGACACAAGTTATGTTTTTCTAGTGCGAGCTGAAAATTCACACGGACTCGGTGAACCGAGTCCTGTTTCGGATGTATACCGAACTTTAGGTAATTGATTATTTTGCTTTATGTGATCGAAACTTTATTTCAAATTGTTTACATTAATTATTTTAGGTCTACATCGTTCGGTGCCTGATTACGATTTAGATGAAGCACGAATCAGGCTTGGTAACAATGTAGTGGAATTGAAAGATGTTAAAGCTGTCAGTTCCACTGAAATTCGGCTCACATGGAATGTAAGTCAATTTTATTCGTTATGTATGTTGATTTATTAATTTTATATTTTAACTCGTATAGATTAAATCAGCTGAGAATTTTGTAGAAGGTTTTTACATCCGCTTTCGTGATATGAGTGGTGGATCGCAAAAATATAATATGGTCACAGTACTTAATGCAGGAGCTTCTTCATATGTTGTAGTAAATCTGCGCAAGTTCACGAAATACGAATTTTTCTTGGTACCCTTTTATAAGACAGTCGATGGCATGCCTAGTAATTCAAAAAGTGAACAAACTTTAGAAGATGGTAAATAAATAAATAATTGATTGATTAATTTTATTGATGCTTATTAATTCGATTGTTTTGTGCTTTAGTTCCCTCTGCTCCACCTGATAACGTCCAAATGCGAATCGTCAACTTAACCAGTGCTGTAATTCGTTGGTCTCCGCCACCGCCGCAACATCGAAACGGAATGCTTTTAGGCTATCAGGTAACTAAATTTGAAATAAACAAATTGATTTTAGTTGAAATTGTTTTTTTTATTAGATTCATATCAAAGGAAATGGGTCCATTTTACACTCCAATTTATCAAGCAATGCTACAACAACATCTGTCAGCTTATACAACTTAACGAAAGGGGCCATTTATACAGTGAGAACTGTTGCATTTACTAGAGTTGGGCTCGGACCGTTTAGTGCGCCTATCGTTCTGCGAATGGGTATTTTAACTAGAAATGATTGTATTTTTGAAAAAAAGTAAGTGCAAATTTAATTTTACTAGATCCCACTTTGCTACAAATGACGGAACACTCAAACGGTTCACTAACACAAACTCTTCAAGATATTGCGAGGCAACCATGGTTTATTGTAATGATCGGAGGACTCATTTTCTTAGTACTCGGTGTATTTTGTATAATGCTTTTCTTAAAACGACGTGCGGCCAAAAAGAAGGCGTTGAGCACTTCTTTAACAGCCGAAGAATTAACAAGGGCCAATCTAAATGCTCGAAACACTGTCTGGATTGAACGTGGTTGGGCACCTCCGGATATTGATAAGGACAGCAATCTCAGTGAAACCAAATTGCTCAATTGCACAAATAACGATCAAAATAATGTCCCTGATTATGCTGAAGTAGATACTCGAAGCTTGAAAACATTTTACAAAAAAGAAACTACACCCGTTCTTGCGCCCTACGCAACCACAACTCTTATAAACTCTGTACAAAAAAGACTGAATATGCCTGTGAGAAATTGTTATTTTAATTAATTAATTAATTGCGAAAATTTAGTTTGTGATTTTTCGTTTCAATTTATTATTCAAGGATTCCGATCATGGGTTTATGCCCATTCCTCACGGTAAGGATAGCAGAACAAGTGGATCTGATGATAGTTGTGTGAAAACGGAATTGAGTAGTGATACTAATCATACTGATAGTCGTTCTAATGCAGGTTGGTTAATTATTGTTAACGATAGAAATTATTTGCTAATAATTCGAATTATTTTTTTAGAATGTTTATTAGAACATTCGGAAGCTGCCAGTCCTACTAGTGATAGTAGCAGTTACACAATGGGTACATTAATTTCGATAATACATGTGTTATTTACTAATATTTATTTATTGTAGACGAAAACGGTTTAATTCTGCACAAAAAACGGTACAAACCACCATTAAGAACTTCAGCAAATGCCAAGCCGACCATGGTAAATTGGGCCGAGCTCCTTCCTCCACCACCAGAACACCCTCCTCCTAGCAATACACACAACCCTTTTGATTTACCTTCCATGCAGGAGAGGTGCTCCTCACCTGCCAGTAGAGTACTTAAATCTCAGGTTCGTTAAGTTTAATAAATTTGCATGCTGATCGTCGTGCTCGTAAACCCACATCTTTTTCTTCCTTTCCTCGCGCTTGCTCTTTTTCCATAATAACACAAAGTAAATGAATGCGTTACAGATGCCCTCAATGTCTCAGACATTATCGAGGTCAAGTGTATCATCAAGTGGACCTCACATAGGAATCCAATCACCAATTATGGCTAAACGAGCTCAGATGTCTCCTAGGGCATTAGGAAATGGACCTAATGACTTAGAAAGAGGCCCAACTCCACCCATTCGACTGATTAATCAGTCACATCAACAAAATAGTAATTTTTTTGTTCTATTTTAATATAATCAAATATTTTACTGAATGATTTTTTTTATGTCAGTGAATCCAATACCAGGAACTAACAGTTTTCCGGTAATGGATCGAGCTATTCAGTCATCTCTGCCTAGTCTTATTAGTGAACCAACAGGAAAAGTACAATATATGGCACACCGATCGCCTTTCAGAATGGATTTTGCTGGTGTGAAAGAAATTAATGATTGTTTTTATGTTATTTTATTAAATATTAAAATTCGTTTGAAGGTGGTTGTCAATTAAAACCTGGACAAATTGATCCTACTCCAGAATACAGTGATATCGATCATTACGCTCAGACTAATGTTACAACACCTGAGTCCAGTATAGCTGCTGGCGATCTGGATTGTGTATCAGGTAAATTTGTTTATTCTCCAGAATTTGGTACAAATTCGATGTCTACATTAAAATGAATTACTATTTTTAGGTTCAATGTTGGGAACCTGGAACTGTGTTACCGACAACAGTCAGAGTTCATGTACTAGCGCACGATCAAGTGTCGCCAGTTCATCCGATGGGTCGTTTTACACAGAAGCGGATTTCGCTAACGCGGTAGTCAGGGCCGCAGAAAATGCTGGACTTCGAGTGGATGGTTCGATGATTTCGGATCCAAATTCAAGTGGTAATTATCTATTGAGAAAAAAAGATGAAACAAGAAAATTGTACCAATAATGTAATTTAGGTAAACGGCAAATGCCAAGATACACAAAGTCAAGGAGTCCGTATAGCACCGATAGTAATTACAGCACAACGCGAGATCAACCATACTTCATGGCAAAAGCGAATAAGAAGAAATCGTTCCCTGACAACAGTCAGAAATCTAGTCAGGGTGAGACAACCTTTAGTTTTCCATATAATTTGGTATTTCAGATTTGAATCATTTTTTTTAATACCGAGGTAGGTGCTAGTTATGGATTATTCAATTCTCTTGATAGGCCATGGAGGAATCAGGTTAAATGAAGTTTTTGCTTTTACGATACCAAACACAACATTACAAAATTACCAAGGTAAAAATTTGAAATTTTTACTTGTGTTTTTTACTTATTTTTACCGTATTCATTTGCAAATAGATGAAGCACCAACTTACAGCAAACCCATTTACCCAACCGTGGGCGTAAGAACCTCTTCTTTGCCAGATTCTCAGGAGTTTAATCCATACTTGTCGTTGAGGCGGAAAGGAGAAAGGGGGCATAACGCAACTCTCGGACACAGCAGCAATTATTTGCCAACCAATAACACTATGTCACATTTACTGTTAGATAATAGTAAAAATTCTGCAAAACCCGCTGTTAGAACAGTGGTGATGGCACATGGGAAAGCGGCCGACAATTTTCAAGAAGTGAGTGATTTGTTTTTAATATTTTTGTAATGTAATTTATTAATTATTTTTCTCGTTTCAGACTTCTGCAGTTTGAACGTACTTATAATGAAGGATTTGATCTATAGTGACTGTTTAGTAAACTGTTTCGATGAAAATTAATGAGTTGTGACGTATCGACGACTTGATGGATTTCTACATGTGAATCTGTATACAAGTTGAAAGTTTTTTTTAAAATGAAGGTGCAAAAGTTCTAGAATCACTTTCCAGTCAAGACTGTAAAAGAATTGCATGCAACAAGTTTGCACAAAGAGTATGTTTTG
>JAQFZN010000271.1:0-37084 GCA_034687075.1 Geophilus carpophagus
GTTGAATTAATATAAGAGATGAGGTAAAAAACGGTTTATTTGAAAAATTATTCATCTTCAATATTTTCTACCACCTTCCAATGGGAAAATTCATAAAGACTCTTTTTCCCCACCCCTTTGGCTACAATCAAATTAAAGAGACCATCTTTATTTTCCATACATCCTCTCCATAGCTATGTCAGAGATAACTAAGTTAATTTGGCATATTGAAGCGTAGGAGAGAAAAAAATCCAATTACTGCTCCAAAATAGCACGAAGTGTGTTTGGTAATTACTCTAACGCCCTCTGTCGTCATCAAGAAGAGGAATGGTGGGAGCAAATGAAGTGAAAGTGTACAAGATGAGAATTAAGAAACATGTGAGGTATTGATTATATAATCTTAAAGGGTAAAACAGCAGTTTAACTATAAAAATCTTTTTATAGTGAAATAATTTGATATTATTTAATCAATTTCAATTTTTGTTGATTAAAAAAATATTAAATGAATTTGGGTTATCTAATTTACACTGTGCAAACTTTACTTAAATTGCAATTTTTAATGAATAAAGGAATTTTTAATACAGTAATTAGATAAGTAAAATTTGTAAAATTAGGAAAAAATTGGATTAATTACGAAGCAATTTTTTTCTAAAAGCTGCTCTAAAATGTCACTTAATTCAAGATTAAAGTTTAATTTCAATCTCTTGATGTTGAAAACGGATTAGTAGAAAAAACCTTATCAATATTAATCAATCCATTTACTAAACCTAAAAGTGTTTAATATTTATTAAGGCTTTTGTTGTGTAATTTTAGTATTAGGCAAATTCAGATTAATTTACCATTTATGACAATAAAATACAGTTGCCATTATATATTAATTTGCCGTTCTTATCAACTTACCTTAAAATATTCTACAAAAAATACATTATTTTAAATTGCTTTTTAAATTTTTAAGTAGTTTAGTAATCAAATTTTTCAAATTTTTATTTATCTTTTTTAACGAATATCTTCTCTTAATGTAATGCTGGAACCAGTATTTGACTTTAGATTAGCTTTTGCTATCTGTTTTAAACTTTAATGCAGTGGAATTTTTTTATTTCTTTTTTTCGTACGAATAAGGAATTTACAGAAAAAGAAACAAAGAGCTTAAAATTCCACTCAAGACTTGCTTCGTTTTTTTCTTAACGTTTCTTGTAATTGCTTAGTTCGTGTGGTTCCACTACTTCTTTTCTTTTTTCTTTTTTCATTTACTTTATTCTTTTATTTCGGTATTTTCTAACTTTTCAATATGCATGTTGCTTGATTAGTTTCTGTAATTGGTGTTTGGGTAATTGGCATTTAGAACCAAAGCCAGTTTCTGTTCTTGGTAAACAAAATAAAAGTAGAAGATGATTGTGAAAATGTAATCAGAAAAGCTTATGATATCATCTGATGAACACGAGTTTTAGATTTTATGAGTGCCTCTTCTTGTCTTTAAGTAGCATTTACTCAGGCCTGATTAGACATTGGTGTCATCCTAATGAGGGCATAACAAGCAAAGCAGATTGAATTTCTATCACTTTTGCCTCGTTGTATTAGCTGGTAATTTGATAGGAAATTGTCACTTTCATTTTATACTTTATGTTTTATTCCCTTTTTATGCTTGTAATTATAATTTCTTAGAAAACAATTTCTATAATTGCATAATATTCTTGTTTTAAATTATATTGATTTTTTTTTAAATTAAAAAAATATGCAAAATTGCATTAAAAATTATTTTCACTTGAATCAACACAAGGCTTACTTTAATGACATAATCAGCAAGCTAATACCAATCTTATTTCAGCTTTTGAGCTTGAATTTTTTGTATGAGAAGCACTTAGATATTGCGTATTAAATTTTTTTCCTTAAAAAAAAATAAAAAAAAATTTTGAATAACAAGAAAAAAAGCTATTGGTGTGAAATGGAGAGAAATGTGTGCAGAGCCATCTCCCAAGCTGCTTTCATACTTCTCAGTTGGCTGTTGCACAAAGATAGAGGTATTAGGTGCAGTGGCAGCCATATGTAAGGATTTTACAAGGAAAGATGGAAAAAAGTGCTTTTGCTTTTAAGAGTTTTTGACCATCTTAGAAAATCCTTTGAACACTGCAAATAAGAAAAATTTTACAGCATCTTAGAGGTAAGTTTTATTTGAGAAAAAAAATTAAAAAAGAGTCATTAATATTTAAAAAGTCGGCAAATTACATATAAAATGAAGTCGAGAGCTAATAGAAATTGAAGACTATGTTTAAAAGCAAAGCTAATTGGTCCATAAATGTTGTTTGCAGAAGCTTTTTAGCACAAGAATATAATAAAAAGAGCACGAGAACAACAAGCATTAACTTTTTATTACTGCCAGGTTTAGAATAGACTATTAGACCTGTTTCATACATCCTTCAAATCAAATCTGAAAATATGGAACTCATAAACAATGATTATATGAGTTAGGAGGAAGGCATTGCCATCTTGTGAGTGCACTTGTAATGAGATGATGGCTTCTTGGCCTCTTAGTGGAATCATAAGAAATGCATCAAGAAATGAGTTAAATTGATGGATGGCAAAGTAGGCTTTTAATGTGCAATAGAAGGAGATTGGTCAAATGATGAGGCTCTTAACTGTAAATATGATTGGTGGTTTAGGATTTTTCAGACAAATGTGTAGGAAATATTTGTAATGGTTTAATGTTTGGGAAGTGAAAGTAAAAGTTGTGGTTGGCAATGGACTTTCCACTCAATAAGAGCCGACATTGTTCAGTAGTTGGCAAATGGTAAAGTCAGTGCCTAAGTCAATAAGCCATTCAAATTACACAGTCCACAGATTCACTTGGCTCCTGCTTGGCATTCTGCTCTTGTCTCCCCATTCTGAATGAAACTGCTTTCCATTGGCCCGTGTGCAAGACTCTCTAATGCTTTCTAATGGCCATCATTTTATTTGAGTCAATAATTTTCCCCACTAGACACAACTGGGTTTGAAGATAGCAAAACTTGTCTATGCTTTTTTGCACTGTTGTTCACTCTCCTGGAAATCCATTTGCTTTTTTTATTTTATTTTATTTTTTGACTTGTTCTTTTTTACACGTGGATATCATTGAGGGAGAAAGTTATATTCTACTGTATTTACATGCCTTGTTTTTGATATTGCACATGTCATTTTTTCTTGTGTTTTTGTTACTTTCATAAATTTGATCTGCAAAAATGTTTGGGTTTTAAATTTATGGATTTGGATTTTTTAAAGCTGTATTTATGTTGAAAAATTTGGTGTGAATTGTCTTAAATTTGTTCTAGGATTTAATATTTTATAAAAATTTTACTGGATAAAATAGAAATGTGTGTATAAATTAGATTTTGTCATTTTTATAAATTTGTTATAAATTTGTTAAGAATGTTTGGTTTAGAAATTTATAGATTTCTGTTTTATTTATAGAACAAATTTTCTTGTAACAGTTGTTTTAAATTTTCTTTACAATTTGATTCTTTAAAAAAATATGAAATTAAATTATCATTTTAAAGTTGATAAAAAATGTTATTTAACATCTTGCACACTTTTTAACCTAATTTTACTTTTTATGCATCTTCTTACATCACTTTAATCTTCACTTTTCTCATTATCTTTTTTAATATTGGCTCAACATCATTTTATAGTATACTAATTTTGACTTTATTTAAATTTAAAGTTTGCTTAATATTTCATAATCAAAACATTTTTTTCTTTTTGCTTCAATGATGGCATTTGATTTTTATCAGTGTTGATGAAATTGTATTGTTAACTACTCCATTTTTATTGAGTCTTTGCTAATTAAGAATTTTGCTTGCTTCCTTCCTCCTTGATGCTAATTGGTTCGTTACTGGCTTGTGTTTAGCACCAGCTGGTAATCTGTTTATCTCTGCAATGCAGTTTGCAGCCCAAAAGGATTACTAAAGCTCAATATTGATGCTTCTCTTCTACACCATCCATTGCACACACCTCAATTTATGGTCTCACTTTTGGCATCCAGCTTTAATGTACTGATCATATAACCTGTAGTAGGTTTTATTTATAATAAAATTTTTTTTTTTTTTCACTCTCTTTCTGTTTTTTTTTGTCCCATTTTCTATCAAATCCCCAGCTGCACATTGGCATTCAAGAGGGGATTTTATTTGCATTTTCATAATTCCTCAATTGGAAGTGTCATTTCCATTGTGTTTTTTTGAAGAAAAGGAATTTCTAAGTGTGGAAAAAATTGATGAATATTGCTTTTTTTTCAGATTGTGATTAAAATTTTTCATTACATATCACTCAGTTTATATTAAGATAAAAGGAAACTTTTCCATAAACTCTTTTTTTATTTGAAAAACCATTTGGAGTTGATTTTGAATGTGAATGTGAATTTTATTCAGATAATATACTATTTTCCTTGTCAATCTTTCAATTTTATTTGATGTACTTGAGTTACCTGGCAACCATTTCTATCACTTTTCTTTCTATTTCCTGAAAAAAGGGGAAAAAAGAGAAAAAGATTTTTATTTCCTAATGGCAAATTTGTGCATTGAAAGCGTAGTACTTAGGGTTTAACTCTTTCTATGGGTAGAAGCTGCAATTTGCATTGGACTCAGGAGTAATTACATTGAGTCTAACACTTGAATGTGTCTTCCACTTTGCTAAATTGAATCTGTGCTTGCCTAGGGCTCAATCTCGGTCCGTTTCGACTTTGATGATAACAGAACTGGTAGAGTAAAGTATAAGTCTTGCTTCAACAGGAAATGGCTTGACAAGACTCATCTAGGGAGGTTAATTGCCAAGGACTGGCTCTGAAAAGAGTTAGTTCTTTGACAGAGTCAAATATTGGCTTTTGGAAACTTGGCTCTGATTAAATGGTTTGTTTTTGTAGCCAAGAAGTTTTTTTTGTGTTTTTTTTTCTTCTTTGTGATAGGTTAGGTGGTTGATTACATCATTCTTTTTCTTGTACATTTGGCAAGGAAATAGACTTCGTTAACTAGCACTTGATGAAGTTTGATTGCAATTTATTGCATTAATTAATTTGTCTTTACTATAATGTAAATAAAAATAATTTTATATTTAATAACGTAGTTAAATATTAAACTTTGTTGATAGACCTATGCTAATGAAATTTCAATATTTAAATATGCACAATAATTTATATTTTAATCAGGTTTAAAAATAATTATATCACTATTTAAATTAAAACTTTAAAAGTTAGTTAAACAACTGATTATTATTAAACTTACTTTTTATTATTTTAATGATTTTTAAACTTAAAGAAAGAATTATAGGAAATAAATTACACCTGAGTGGGTGATTACAAGGCTTGAATATTTGCTCAAATCTCAGTGAAATCCCTTCAGCTTGACAAGATGGGCAGTTTGCCCAAGATATCTTTGATGGGAAAGAGCAGGATTTGTTCTGTCTTATCTTGAAAGCAAAAGATCTTGAATGATGACTTCTTCCTTGAAACACCAGAGGCTTGCAGAAGCTTGAGAAAAACAATTGATTTTTTGGGGAGATTTCTACTTGGTGAGGATTGTTTGTAAAGAATGTTGAGTTGGAATTTGTGGTAATTGCCTTTTTTTTTTCTTTTATACTGATGGATTTTGGTGAAGTTGTTCTAGATGGTGAAAGTTTCACTTGAAGAAGATGTACAGAAACTTGCATTGAATTTTAATATTTTGCTTACATTGCTTATTTTTAAATCTATAATAAAAAGAAATAAAAATTTCAGAAAAATTAATTTTAAATAAAAAAAACAAATAAACTTTACTATTTAATGGCTGTGTGTGTGTCATGTATTTATCTGAAATAACAAGCTTGTGCTTGTAATCCTTGCAAGAACTGTCTGAAGCCTCGAATACTAAGCCTTCTGACTGTGCAATCCATTGACTCTTGGCTCAGTAATTGGAGGTGGAATAATGTGGCAGCAATTACATTGTCTTTCTCTTTCTCACTCGCTCTTTCTCTCTCTCCCAAGTCATTTTGTGAGCCCAACTCATTCTCTTGTCTTTCTCTCTCATTTCCCCTTCCACCCTCTTTCTCTTTTAATTTGCTTGTCATGTGGGTCCAAGTGGACTTAAGTTCTGTAAGACTAGTAAAAAAAGATAGTGATTCAAAATGTTAATTAAGATTAGAGCAGGGAATTGCTTAATATAAGCAAATGCAATGTTGCTGATTAAAGAATTAAAAAAATCGAAGAGAGAAAAAGTGAATGCAGGGATTATAATGAAGGTGTATTGAAAACCAAGTGGAAAAAAGTGTTGGATAAAAATTTGATAATTTGTCAGAGCAAAATATGGCATTATTGATTTTTGTGGTGTTCTTTACTGCCCTCTAGTGATGAGTGGCAAAGCAGCAAAGTGCTTACAAGATGTTTTGAATAAAAGAAAATGAGTGTAAATATCCATGAAAAAGCTTGTTTACAAATCATTAAACTCAGCAAGAGACACCACTTCTAGTAATTAGTGATAATTGCAAACACACTCACAAGTATGCCTCTGGGGTAGCCATTTTGCACTTTTTTTTTGTTTTACGGTTTGTTGTCATTCTGACA
The DNA here is from genome assembly GCA_034687075.1 of Geophilus carpophagus. Taxonomy (NCBI): domain Eukaryota; kingdom Metazoa; phylum Arthropoda; class Chilopoda; order Geophilomorpha; family Geophilidae; genus Geophilus; species Geophilus carpophagus. The sequence continues at coordinate 6,536 of JAQFZN010000271.1, forward strand.
TCATCTTTCTGTTTTTATCCCACCCTTAGTCTTCTCTACTAACCCCTCACAGGGTGCCAACCAACAGCTACAAATTTTTCTCTCTTTATACAATACCAACTGCTTCCCTCCCTTTCCACCTTAATGGATTCCACTATGGCACCATCTGGGACTTGCATCTGGAATGCAAATGGCCACCAAATGGCTGTAAATATGGCACCCTCTCCAGGGGAAGGTAGAAAGAACTTGCTCCAATGTGATTTGTGATCAATGAACTAGCAAAAAAACCAAGCCCTACCATTACAAACGCCCCTTCAGCCTCATGCCCCTACAGCCTTCTTTTAAACCCCCTACTGTATGACCATTAGCAATGACCCACCTTATGGAATTTTTTATTTTGCGGAAAACACTGAAGGAGCGTGTATTTTTTCTTTTATTTCTTTATTTTGACCTGTTGTTTTGTATGACTTTATGCAGTTTGCACTGTAAAATTTAGGGTCATGTAACATATACGCTGTTTGAATGGATTGGGCTACACCCTCTCTATGGTTGTTTTTAAAAGTTATTGACAAGCAGGGACTAGGGAGACTGGGAATATGTTAGAAACCAATGGAGCAGAAAAGATGAAAAGTTGGTGACATAGAAATGGTGAAAATTGCAATTCCAATGAGTTGGTTTCTATTTTTTTTAAATTTAAAAATAAAAATTGAGAAGTTTTTTTCAGTTTTTTTTAAGGGTGGATGAAGGAGTGCCCTTGCTTTTTATTATGATTATTTTTTATTATTATTATTATACCTTACCTTATGGAGCAGTTTAATCAAATTTTGATCTTTATAAATTATTAGGCTTGTCTTATGTCAGATAAATTAATTTTATGGTTTAAAAAAAAAATACAATTTTTTTTTAGGATAATCAATAATTTTTTACAACTACATATGAACTCTATAATAAATGTCATTTTTTTGCAGATTTAGAATGACTCGGTAACTCGTTTCAAATGTAATCAATTCCGTTTTGTTGATAATGCTATTTTTTTTATCCAAGTCATAAGTTTTGCTGACTTATAGCTCAAAATGAAGGATAAAAAAAGGAAAAAATGAAAGATGGCAAAATTAGGTTGCAATCTTTTTTCTTATTTTTTCTTTTTCTTGCTCTAAGAAGTTGCCTTCTTATTATTGGAGTATTACAGTCACCCTTAATATTTTTTTTCATACTTTAGCCAAAGACTTGTAAGAAGACTAAAACATTGCAACAGCTACTTAAATAAGAATAAGTTGAAAAAATATAATCTCTTTAGATTCAAACATATTTTTCTGACTTCATTGATTACCGAATATTCTTTTTCAAAGAACAAATTGTATGAGATTGAAAGCCGATTCTTACTTTAGCAAAGGTGCATAGCAACAAATCGCTCTTTTCTTACAGTCTGAATGAAAAAGAGAGGTTTGGCTTTGTGGATATTAGGATTTTGATATATGATAATTGAATTTATACGAAATTGTTTGTATTGTGCTTGAAAAAAGTGCATTTCTGCAACAACCTAGGGTGATTTATAATATTTTAGTACTGTCAAGTTACTGTTTTGATATGTTTCTCTTCTGACTTGCACAAACAAGGAAGTTTTTCTGAATATGTGTTATTGCTTGCAGTTTCCATACATTAGTAAAGAGGATACTGTTTGAGTAAAGTGAAAAAATTTGAACATAAATAACTTTGAAATTGATTATGATATTTGGTACATAAATTTGTAAGAAAAAAAGCTGTGTGTTTATGTTCAGCCATTTGCATTTGTATGAAAATGAATTATTTTCACCTAAAAGATGACAATAACTAAACAATTTTGTTTCTGAGTTTTTCATTTAATATGTTTGTTTCACCACAAAGAATATTCTCATTCGTATATTAACAATGCAAGAGTGCTCAGATTTTAATGAATGAATATGGATCTTTTTATATATAAAATTCCAAGTCAGTTAAAACGAGTTTAGATTATTGTATTCGAGCATACCATGAAATAATTGTTGCTGTGCAGTATTGATTTAAGTGATGTTTGACAGCTAGTGTAATATCTAATTGTATTTTGATGGGTGTAATAGGAGATTTATCAATAAAAATATTTCCGGCTAGTTGTTGCAAATGCATACAATTCATAATTGAAATTCTAATTTCTCGTCATTGAAGCAGCAAGTCGTGCCTGCAAGCTAAGGACTAAAAAAGCAATATGATTCAAATTGATTTGAAATAAAATAAAGATGCATGCGTGCATTTTGAATTTTGATCTCAGTGTTTTTGTTTTGCTATGCAGATGGTTCTTGTGCCTTAGGGTGTACGAGTTCCAAGAAAGTGAATTTGGGAGTTTTGTATTAATTAAAACATTTCTAGTATGATATGGCAAGAGGAAAATACCTAAGAGACTCATAAAGTGGTCTTATCAAAGAATGAATTAAAGAATTCCTGAAAATAAATGACAAATTTTCAAAGCTTGCGATAACATCTCTCTCTTGACGTGCCCATTCTCTCGTGTGGTAATGTAATAAGATATCTACAGCTATATAAGAGACTGTATAATAGAGACGGTTTTTTATGTCTTCATCTATGAAGACAGAGCAAGTTTATTGAATAGATTTTTTTGTTTTATTCTACTTTATAGTAATGGGGTTTTAAAGTTATGGTTTAAGGGTATTTTTGTTATTAAAGTATTTGATCAATAATGATTCCAATGTTTGTTTGTTTGTTTAGTGTGAACTTAAAATTTATTTTTAGACACATTTTGGTTTTTTCTTTTTAGAATGGGAAAGTGGTTAGATTTTGGTTTCTTTGAAGGATTCGTGCCTCAAGTTAGCAATCTTTTTTAAAGTTTAGAAATATGAAATTGAATTTTGACATCAAAAGTGTAAAGTGAAGAAAAAAAACTGTTTTACATTTCTTTTATGAAAGTAAGAGTTTTTTTCTGGTATTTCATTTCAACAACTTTGTGACATATGACTAGAAAATCAGAATGAAATAGTGACATAAGGATATATATATATGTATGCTCAAAGATGTAAAAATGGTTTTGATAAATAAAAATGAGTTTAAAGAAAGAAAATTTTAAAAATATTTTCTTTTTCTTAAATATTATACAAAGTAGATTTCGTTCAAATTAATTTCCCTTGGCAGAAGAATTTTCTTTACAAATATATGATTGGACTTCTATCTTTTTCTTCTTTCCTTTTCTTGTACAGCAGAAATAAGAGATCAGAAACGAATAGTAAAATATTAAAAGCAAACATTTGGACAGCACAAGTTGGAATCTCATCTAAAAAGTTTCTTGAACTTTAAATGCCGTTGTTAAATTTCAGTTTATTTTTAACGTTATAAATATAAAGAGAAGTTCCCTTATAAAACATTAATCCTTATTGGATTATATTCTTTTAAACAAGAAATTACTCATCAAAGCTTTTAGTCGCAAAGTAAAACAAATATTTGAGATTGATTTTTTAAAGAGATTGTTTGTTTTTTTTATCAAAGAGTTCGTTAGATTTTAGACTTCTTTGATTTTACCGATATTTGTTGATTACAAATAAGGGTTGCAAACAGAAAAAGAATTTTTAATCACTGCTGTTGGGGTTTAATATGCGAAATAATCGATTTCAATCTGCAGTGTTTTTCATTTGAATAAAATTAAATGAGAAAATTAAAAAACTTGTTAAGTGCCATTCAGAGTTAGTGTCAAAAATTAGCAAGTGTCTTTGTCTTTGTTCGTATAAAGACAAAGATTTTCTTGGTAAATGTCCCAACTTTCTTTCGGCCCTTCAGGTCGTTAGTAGGTCTTGATACTTAAGGAGTGTCACTTAATGAGCCCACCCCAAACAGATTGCAAGTGCCTTGAGCTTCATTGAACCATTGTCTTGATTTCCTTCTTGAATGCACACATTGACAAATACTGACTTAATTAGCTACTTTAGCTTTTGTCTTCGCTAACAAAAGGCAGTCATTGAAGACAAGCCATTGCACATTTTGTTTTCAAGTTTGAAATAGATCAAAGGAATGTAAACATTCATTTACTGAAAATGCAAAGTTTGTTTTTCAGTTAAAAGTATATTTTTACATGTTTGAACAATGTTGTTGCTCTTAACAGAGAATTTAAGGCATATGACTTTGATCAGAAATACTAGTTTAATTTTTAATGAGATGGAATATATATTTTTTGAGTGTCGTATATTGTTTACGTTATCAATAAAAGTTAGTAGTCGTATACTTTAAATTCTGTGCACGTTCTGTTATTTGGTTTGTTGGTTTCAGAAGAGAATGTTGTTGTTAGGATATGTGGGACATGCGAAAGGTTGTAAGAACAGTTGTCTTATTAAGAAATTTGACCTTTCTTAATGTATTGCAATAATGCGACGTCGGCTTGGGATATTGCAATTTCGAGTAACGAGAAGTTGGTGTTTTTAGTGCAGTTCGGGAACAAGAGGGTTTGGAGTGCTAATGTCTAACAACAACAAAAAAATTGCTAAAAGACAATCACAACTCACTTGGGTATTAAAAGTTTTTAATACCCAAGTTTTCTTTTCTTTTAAAATATTTAATTTTTTTATTTAAAGATAAATTTATTTTAATTTTTTTGACAGTTATGAGATTATTTCAGTATGCAAATATTTTAATTGTATGACATATATGTCGTTTTTAATTATTTTATTGATATTGCCTATAGGAGAGAAGTTCGAAAAGTTTGCTAACTCGCTTTATTACTTTACCCGTTGAAAACAAGAGGAGAAATTTGCATATTTATTATTGCAATATTAATTTTGCATGTTAATATTTGCTGCCTTTTAATTGTTATCTTGGGCTAAAGTTAAAAGAAAGGCATAATGATTGAAAACACATGCAAATTCGAGTGTTAAATGGAGCGAAAGACATTTTTTCTCGCTCTTTTACTCTGATGAAATTTCTTGTTTTAATTTCATACATATGCAGAACAGTTCTATTCTGTTTCACAGTGCTTCCTACTGGGAGTCGACTTTTCTTCTTTTTGCAATTAGATTAAATGCACCAAGTAAGAGAGGGTGGAAAACCTTAAGGGATTCTTAGCTGCAAATGAAGCTTATTCTTGTCTCTTTGGTTTTTAATTTACTCTAGGCCAAATTATTGTTTTAAGAAGCTGAGTAAACATGAATAATTCATACAATCTCTAATAATTTGTCAGCTTTTTTCCTTTTTCTAATGTTTAGGAAAATTGTCAACTCAAGAACAAATTTGATTTAATTTTTTAAAAAATTGCACACTTTATAAAAACTGAAATGGGTTTTGTAATAATTTGTTGAGGATGACACTCATAAAAATTTTTTTATGATGGGTACTAAAAAGTGTGTCCAGTGTGTAAACATAATCCAAACCTCATTTATTTTGAATATCATGAGTAAATACCAACAAAGGGTGCATGGGACATTTTATTTACTAACTGAAAGCACCCTTTTAATAGCAAACTCACTTTTCTTAACATTAATTTAATTTTCTGTTTGAATTGTAGGGAGAAAAAATAAATTTGCTTCATCTTTTGTGACTAATTTTATAATGTGACAGCTCACATCCCATCTGTTTTTAGTGTTCATCCTTCAAAATTAAGGATTTGATATTCCTAAACCCTGGAATTACATTTTATTGCCTAAACTTCATTTTAAAAAAGGCTTAGGGTACTTAGTAAGAAAAAAACGGCAGAAAAAGGAATGGTAAGAGCGTAATTAAGAGGTAATTGTTCTTCACTAATGGCAGATTGTGATTGGTAACTAGGTGGACTTAACTCAGAGACTGTGATTTGTCATTAGGACCAGATACACAGCCTGTACCTAGCAATCCCCTGCTGGCAAGATCATAAAATAAGCAATTACCTAATAGGAAGAAGACTGGATTTTTAGATGCGAGCTACTTTTTTTGGTTTACAGTCTCTGTGTTAATTGCTATTAAGCTTGCAAAATCAATAGATGCTTGCTTTAGGCCTAGCATTTCATGGCTTCTTTCATTTCCTCCAACTGTTATTAACACCATCTGTGTCCAGTTGCACGCTCTTGATGATTCCGTGTGGGGTTTTGCTTCATGAACCAAATCTCGTGTCTTGGGGTTTGGGTAGAAGATGTTTAATAAAAATAAAATCTCAGATATGAGACTAAGGTGGTGTAATTGCGTCATGGACTTGAGTTTGCTTTAATACAGCAAGAGTTGCTTGTGCAATCGTATTTGTTGTGTTGGTTAAAGATTGTTGTTTATAGTTTATTTTTTATTTATTTCATGTTAAATTTTGAAATTATTGAAAGGTTTCTTTGTTATTTGAGTGTGAGTGAAATGAAAGTAGCTGATAAATTATGCATTAAATGATGACAATTTCCGACGTGCTTTTCCTATTTAAATGCAATGGACATTTCTGGAATTTATAAAGTCCTCTTGAAGCAGTGTATTAATGGTGAAATGTAGCTGTTGGAACAGTCGAGTCATTGGATGACTGCCAAAATCATATTTGTTGGCACAAGTTGCCAACAGAAATTGTTTCCTACAATATTAAAAAAAAAACGAAAGGCTTAAAACAAACTTGTTTCTAACTTGACAATTTTCTTACAAACACTTTTTTATTTTCTACTTTTTTATATTCTATTTTTGACATATAATAAAAAATGATTTTAATTGTTAAATGGTATTTTGATGAAAATTTATAATAACATGTCATTGAAGGGGGGAAAAGTCATAACTTTAGTTAGACAGTATGCAATGTTTAGAAATTTTTCTCGTTATAACTATGTCACATCAAATTAAAATAATGCGTTTCACCTTGGCAGAAATGTTGTGGATTTTAATTGCATTTTCTCTGTTGTCTAGGTAAGTGGTAATTTTATGAAGCAAGACACCCTCAGTGTAGGCGCAAGGTAAGTCCCATGTCTTTTTACGACTTGCTTTACGACATGCTATGCTTTCCTACTTTTATTACATCCAAAGCACCACTGTCTATTAAAGATTTCTTTCTTGAATATGAATTTCTTTTTCCCCACCAACTGTCGACTGGTTTAACCACAATGTCAGCTTTAACCCAACCTGTATAACTTCTTTATTACCATTTTATTCTACTTTCTTGGTTTGTATACATGTGTTTGTTTGCATTAACCCCTTGAGTAATCGTGGCAAATCGCAATTGAACTTCGAGAATTAATAAATTAATAACATTTTTATATGGAAAAAATGTTGCGTGAATAATATCACGAATTTGCGAGGATTAAAGGTAAGTTTTTTTATTTTTCAATAATTTGAATATTTTTTTTATGATTAAATTTTTTATTTTTTAAATAATTCTTTGGGTATTAATCTGGGTATAATATAAAGGTTTGCAGTTCTAATGGGAAGGGGGAAAGATGACCCTTCAGTTTGAAAACTGATAAATTGATTTTTTTAAACAGCAAATTCAAAATGTATAACGTGAATGTGTAGGTTAAGAGAAGGCTAATAATTCAACGATTTTGCTGTGTCATGTTATTGAGGAAAGGCTCCTATTTTGTTTCTATTAACCCCAATTGCCTTCTGTTTTTATGTTTTTCTTTAATATTAGTTCAAAAGAGCGTGGATATGATAGCAATCGGTAAATACAGAGAATTGTGGGAAGATAACAATAAGATAAGAAGAAGATTCAACTATGAGTTCAAACTTTCCTATGAGTCACTGCTGGCAGCAATTTTATTTATTCTTTTAGCTCGTTTATTAAAGCTCAAAATGGCTTCTATTGTGTTTTTCTGGTTTTATTTAATTATTTTTATTGAAATTAATATTTGATATAGATATAAGCCTGAGAGTATAAAATATAAGATTGTTTTAGTAGTGAAACACTTTGGTTGTAATAATTATAGTTCATATCGTGGTTTCATCTTATTTAAGGGTTTGTGGTCTTGATTTATGGTTGGTAGGGAAGTGTTTTGTTGTGCATAAGACGTCACCTGATGCCATCTTAGTTATTAGATCAATAAAAAGCTCTCTAGGAGTTCCCTTATTTTGCTCCATAGGAGGTGAGGACTAATGTTGTAACATTGGCAAAGTAATGACTTTGCCTCTTTTTCAATATATAGGTGGTTTCACAAGCTGTGGTAGGCTTACTGAATACACAAAAATACTTTAAGAATAATGTTTTAAATTTGATTAAATTTGAGATTACTTTTTTGTTTTGAAATTAAAACAAAAGAATAATTAATTCGAATAAATTAAATTAGAGTAATTTTAAGACAAAAGTTTCACTATTTCTATAAAATTTAAAAGAAAATTTATCATTAAAAAAATAATATACATTCAAATTTCAATTAAACAATTACAAATTGATTTTTTTTTCTTTCTACTTCGTTTTACACCTTTAACCCGAAGGAAATTGGAAGAAGAAATGAAGAAAGCAATTTGTAATTTGTCTAATTTGCACTCCATTATTGCTTCTTCTCCCTCTAGTGGTGAAATTTGTTGTGACAATTGCCCTCAGTTTGCCCTTAATCCCAAGTCTTTTGAGAGTGTGTGGATGTCTTTTCCAATCCATGCTTCATTAAGACTAGATGGTGCCTCAATGCTGTTAATGGCAGTCTAATTTGCATACAAGATCAAATTAACAAGGCCAGCATAATCTCAACACCACAAACGCACCTCCTATACATTTTTAAAGCCGCCCTCTTTTCATCATGATGGTCATAGTTGATGTTTACTTTCTTGACAGCTTCGTTATGCTTTATTTATATTGTAACTAATGTACTCAGTGTGAATTGAAAAACTGAATGTTTAACCTGCATTTTTAATACATCTTAATCGCACACGAGTTTAGTTTAATTAAAAACGTTGTAATAATTAAATTAATTCAATTAAAACCTTAAACGACAGCAATAATTATATTTTTTTATAAAATTTATTATTATCTGAAGTAATGGGCTTTTATTGTGGGTCATGAAATAGTGTTGACTGGTCACTCATGGTCCAGCACATATTTGACCTGAAATCCATACTTGCACTCGCAATGCACTGCAACAGAGTCCATATCCATTAATTACAGCATTTTGATTGTTGAAACAAATCACAATTCATTTTATACAGTATGGTTGTCAGTGTGAGGTCACATGTTTGTTGTCACCCCTTTTAACCTAGTGACCAAGTCTTCATGGGGTTTCACGTTCCCCTGCTGGGGTTGAGGTTGTGTTTTGGTCACCCGTGGTCACTAGAGAGATCAAGAGTCAGCCATAAATAATTGCAGGGACATTGGATCATGCTGAAATTTTTTAAAGCATTTTATCACTAGGGGTTTGGGGTTTTGGGAATTCTGGTTGGGTTTTATTTTTATTTTTTTTGTTTACTGCTGTGTTTTTTTTTTATGGGTATGTAAGGGAATTGTTTTGGGATTGGATGATATGGAAGATTTTTCAAGTTTGTTTTAAATGGATTAGTTAATGACGTAGAAAATTAATTTTGAAAAAGAGGTTATTGATGAGATTGGTTTTACTTTAAAATGAGGGTTTTAAAGAGCTTTAGAAACATAATTTCTGGATTTGAACGTTTGATTTCTGATTGATCAAAATTTAAAGGATTATTCTGAATGATAAGCTTTTAATCTATTTAATCTTGTTTTAAACTTATTCTGATGAAATCGAGAATAAATCATTTCACGTCAAATTTCGAATGCAATTATATTTTAAAAATTAACGCATAAAGTCAAAATGAAATTTAAAACCTAATTAATCATACCACGCTTTGAAATTTAAAGCTAGGTGCAAATAATTCAAACGGTTTAAAGTTGTGAATTTGGAGCTGAAAAGTATACGTTAAAAACCCAATATTTGTACTGAATTTGATATTTTTCTTAGTGTGTGTCTACGTCGATTGCCAGTTCGTGGTCCATCACTCATCCTGTCCACTTGGATGTTCACTTGCTTTTTCCCTTTCCAACCTCCTGTGGTGAATTCTTTTTTTTTCTTTTTTATACTTATTGTTTTTTCAGGGGTTGGGGGAGTAGAAGAGAGGGCTCTTTTTCTACTTGTGTGGGTGGGTGTGAGTGTGCGCAGTAAATCACCAATTGGTTGATTTTTCTGTAGTCAGTTTACCTGGTGGTGAAGCAAAGAGCAGACAGATGGTAAAATCTTAAAGACGATGTATCAGGGTCTTTAAATGGGTGTAGAATTATTGATAATAGTAATCTACTAATGAAATTGTTGCAATGAAATGCTGCATAATTTGATTCTAATTAAATAACACAATAATAATTTAATGACATGATGGTTATTAATAAATCTGAGGTACTGTATTTATAATCAAAGGCTGCTAATAAGTAATGATTATGATTAATTACCGTACTTGAAGAACATTTTCTTTATAAAAATAAATTGTCAATACTGCATTTTGAGTTTCCATTCAATAAAATCACTTATAGAAAGAATGTAAAATGAAGATGTATTTTTAGAATGTTAATCAGGTGTTTTGAAGGCAATTTTTAAGTTAAATTTTATTGAATACACAACAGCTTTCTTGTAAGGAAAGCATGTAAATTTGACAGAGATTGAATCAATATTTGGTATAACAAACAGAAATATACAAATTATAAATAACAAATTAAAGCAAACACAATTATTGAGCGTAATTTGTTATTAAAAGTTGGCATAATTTTTTATTTATGATGCCATTTTATTTACTATTACATTACGTTGTTTTCACAAAGTATTGTTCTAATCTGGAATGTTTTATTGATGTGCTTTTCTTGTAAGTTTGTTGTGTGTTATTTAAATTAATAACATAACAAGATATAGAAGCAGATTTTAAACTGCACAAAACATGTAAACTTTTACTACTGTTTGTCTCGCTTTTCCATCTTGCAAATTTAATCAAACTAATGATTTCTAATGGTTGTGGTTTTCTTGTAAATAAGCTTCACATAATTGTAGCACTTAATATGGTCTTTTATTGCAATAGTTTCTACTTTCAATTAAGTTCAATGTTATTGCAACATGTGCATCAGCATGTATAAATAATACACAAACACCTTGGTTTATACGGCAAAATAAATACTTTTCGTTAATTGCATTATTTGGATAATTGAATCACCCCTAACAGTTAATCACAGGATTCTCATATCATTGCTGACTTCTCTCATGTTACCCGAAAGCAGAGAAGGAAGTAAGCGTCACCCGTTTGGAAATTAAAAAGAATGGTTAGAAAGAAGGTGATAGTGGATTGGAATAAGCAAAATTATTCATAGGGATAACCTCGTAATAAAATTTATCGCAACGATTTAAAAGAGCGTCTCATTTGCTGCACTTCATTAAAGCGAGCGTTTTACAAGCGAGAAACATTTCTATGCTAATTCCAACTGGTCGCCATCGTCTCATTAGCCATTTATCGCTCATAATCACCGAATTAAACGCAACTGGCTCTGTCCCAGCTGCTGCGAAAATCCTCTTCTTGACGATGACACGATGACGAGTTTCATTGAGTTTCATCAAATTGCAACTAATACCAGCGCCTCATATAAATTTTTCTTTTTTAATTTAAAAAATAAAAAATTGGATTGTAAATCACTTTATTCCGACGTAATTCTAATAACTCTTCATTATCGATCACCAGCTGTCGAATAAATGTGAGTCAGAGCAGTGAATGACGTCATTAATGTTTTGCTTGATTTACGGCATAACAAGTAAATTGTACGTTTCTGACGTCATATTAAAAGTCAATATTTTGATGGATTTTTCAGAACATGATTATATTTTGAAATTAAAAAATAAATTAATTAATTAATAATTAATTAATATTCACAAAAATAACATAAAGAGTCAATATTTTCATATATTTTAGAAGAGAATTAAATTTTAAACAATAATAAATTCGAAAATGTGATATTTAATTATTAGTCACTAATTAATAATTAGTAATTAATCAATTACTAACAAACAATAACATAATTAAAAATAAATTTTACCACTTGTCAAAATGAATCGCAACTACATGAAACGATGAAGTAGAAAAAAATGATGTAAACTGTTTGTTTTGCAGCAAGGAATGTTTTCTATCATTAACAATGTAAACTGCACATAAAAAACAATGCAATATAATTAAATTAATGAGAGGTTGTCTTCTTTACAAGGGAATTTCGCTAAGAGCCTCCACCTGGTTGTTGCAGGTAGAAAAAAAAGGAATAAAAAAGAAAAGGGAAATAAATTCTTTCGGACCAGCTCAATTTTATCTCAAATAGGTGTGAGGATTTAGTTAGTAATTTATGAGTTAGCTAAAGGCCATCATACAGAGTTTTTGGGTTGTAAATTGGTTTTTAAATACGATCGAAGTTTGCATTTTTTTCTTTTTTTTTATGTCTTAAATTATAAGGTAAATTTATAATTTTTTTGTTTATTTTATTTTTTAGTTGTCTAATGGTGGTTTGTGAACTGGATTTCTTTGGGTGTTGAGGTTGAGCAGGTGGTAGATTGCTATAAAGTTAGATTTTTAGGAAAAATTTTTATTTGTTTAGGGGTTTTAGCGTGTTAAAATAAAAGTTTAGTGCTGGTTGTTAGGTTGTAAAGTTTTATGGATATTTTTTTTAAAATTTTTTATTTTATTTCAATAAAAGATATATTTTTTCTTAAAATTTTCCATTTGTTATGTTTCATTAATCCCACATAGCTATAAATTAAACTTCCTTAAAAAATTGGATTATTTTTAACAGTGTGTCATCTTATACCATTTTATAGATATTTATTTGTTGAAAAAAATTCCATCTCAATGCCTTATTAAAATAATTAGAGTTTATGTGGTATTGTTAATAACATCTTATAGAAATTTTCCGTACGGATTATTATTTTTGAGTCGTGCTTGAACCAGCCCTTATCCACCCCCGACATCAGATAACAAGGGAATGGAAATTTGGGCTTCATTAAATCATAAAATTTAATAGCACTAATTGTATACCAAGGTAAAGGTCATTGTTCTTCGATTCAAACATGCTTTTTGTTTATTGTGTGCTCAATCCTAGTTTGCACATACTGTGTAGTTCGGGTGCAGTAACACTAATAAATTTCCAATTTAATTTTTATTAAAAAAAATAAATTAAGAAAAAATAATAAATCTCTTCCTTATATTTCTAAGTCCTTAATTCTCCTTTTTAACAATTGTCAAAAATTGACAAGTTTGATTGTCTGTTAATTAATTTCAATTTAATCATCACATGTTTCACACATAACATTATCTTATTGACATTGAATGTAAGATATTTATCTAAATTAAGCAGTCATAGCAAAGACCTGATTGGAAAATTTACATGTCAAATGAAGATGGATTATTGTAGGTATAAAAAAAGTCCTCTTTTAAGACTTAAGACGTCTAAAAGCCATTTTGGGTTTAATCACAATGAATGATTGTAGTCAATAGGTTAGTGCTCTCTTGTATTAACTATGTGCTCTGTCATTGTAGAGTGAGTGGAATCACCAATTCTTTATAATGGACTTGGGTAAGGGTAGGATTAGGATTTTTTTTGCTCTATTGATACCAATAGGTCAGAGGCCTGATCAGGATCTGATGATATCAGTTGATTGATGATGATGCCATCAACTCTTGTCTATTCCTTCCAACACGTTTTAAATTATTTGAAGGTTGGCAATGTGTAGACCTATAAAATTAATTGCATATTAAAAATTACTTATAAGATTTTGATTTCTTTTTGAATTTTGAATAAAAAATACGTTTAAAATAATTGTTATTGCAACACTATATAAATGAGTTAAACCGAGATATTTTTTGTTTTAATTTTTTGTTTTAACATGCAATTTATGAATGACATGTTAGTAAAATATTGAGTTAATAAATAAGTTTTAATTAAATCAACTGTTTACAAGTTTCAGCAGGTGGTATGTGGTTTTTGGTTCATTGGACCTAAGTGAGGGTTAGTCAAATCTGTCGTGAGAAGGAGCCACTGGTACTTAGGAAGTGCCCTTATAAGTTGCAGTTCTTATCTTGCATCTTGAGCATTTTAGAATTATTCTTTTCAATTAAAGTTTAGGACTGTGCCCTTTCTTTAAGGTTTAATTGAATGTATAAACTAGTTAATTGGAAAAAGGAAACTTATCTCTGGCTTTTGCTTTCCATCAATAAATTGTGGATGAATTGTTCTCTTTCTCACTACAACTCATTAACAGTTGCTACCACCTGACTGCTTTCTTTTATTGTTTATGATAAAATGATTAAGATGGAGCTAAATATGTTTTGTTTACCCTCATTAGTGTCACATAAATTCTCTTTGTTTTTATTTTGTATTTAAGAAACAAACAATTAGAGGTAATGGTTTTTCCTTTTTCCTAGCTTTCAGAGAACCTAGGTGGGATTTGCAACTTCTAAACACTGAAGAATTAACTAGAAAATGTAAATTAATTTTTTTAAACATTTTTTTTCGGATTAAAAAACTTTAACATAATAAGAATTTAAAATGCGAAATCAATGAGAGTTTTAGACATAGAAAATATTATTTAAAGTTGTATGGTACTTTTGAGTTTCCGTATGATATGAATGTGTTGTTTTTACTTAATGTAGCATCTGAGAATGAAACATGGTATTAGAAATTATTGATGAAAACAAAGCATCTCTTCACTTTAACCATATATGTCCTGTGACAGGGTATGGGTTGTGTCTGGTTGAGTTTGCCACAAGAGGGCCTTAGGATTGACATTGAGTGATGAGCTGAGGCGAGGTGAACCTTCAAAAATTTTTCCCCATCAGATGTGCTTAAATGGGACACTGTTGAGTGCATGGATGGGCACTATCTTGTCTCTATTTAATTAAGATGGATGAATACTGTCTTAGTGCACATTCAAACTGTGTGGGAAATGCTTGCACTAGGACTTGTTTTAACTGATATCTATTGGTTAGTTAATGTAATTAATCTTTTAATTTAAGCTGTCACTTGGAATAGTATTTAGTGATTAACACATTTTAACATTTGAAAAATTCAATTATTTTATCTCTACATTAAAATGACCTCATATTGTGTAATGTAGAACAAATGTCAAGTTTTTTCGTGCACACAAAACAATATTTTGGGTTCTTTTTTCTTGAAAAAAATCAATCTCCTTTTATAAGACAAGCAATTTTTTATTTACACTTTTTCTTTTGTTTTTGAGCTATTTTTTTTCAAATTTCTCTTCAAGTAGGAAAAAAGAATGAGAAAAGGCCAAAAGAGAGGATTTTTCATAAGACCCATGTCAAGCTGAGATTTGCAGCTGTTCAAAATTGTATGTTGCACCTTTTTTCATTTCCGTTTATCAAAAATGTAGTCTTATATAAATCAATAAAATTTTTATTTTATGTGAAAAGAATAATGAAAATTCTAGTTTGGGCAAATAATGTGGTCAATTGAATTTTGAAAAGTTGTAAGTTATTTCTATTAGTATACAAAATTGATGTTTGAAATTCGTATACACAGCACAACTTATTACTCGCTGCTCGCTCAATTAACCTCATGGCCTTCCTTTAATTAGTGACGAATGCCTCTTTGGCTTCTATCACGTTTTGGGGCCGAAATTGGCCGTTAGTGGCGCTGACAGCCATCCACCATTTTGCCGCCTTCACTTCATTATTGTCAGTCCGATTGCTTTTGCCTCCAAAACAAACTGGGGCCTTGCTCCACCGAGCAGAAAGAAGAGAGGGGAAAACCTGGTGCTGGTACTATGGTGCTGGCCACATTCTTGGAATGCTCTATTGATTTTCTATTTCTCAAATTTCCCCCTTCACATTTTCTTGCCACCTCTTATCCACAGGGATGGATAGATAAGGGAAAGGAGGGAAGGTTTTGCACATGAGAGTTTGTATTTTTTTATATTCTCTCGCACTTTTCTCCCTTTTCGCACTGTTTTTATTGATTTCAAGTTTTAAATGTAGTGCTGGTTTTTCTTATATCGATAGTGGTATAAAATTTCAGCAACAAAAGCGCGCCTTGTAAATGGATGGTTATAGTTGATAGTGTAGGACATTGTGGAATGTGACAGATCAAATATATTTCTATGATTTTCTGAAAAGTAAAAGTGAAATTGATAAATTTTGCAGATATGAAATTCAATTTAGTGAATACCAGTAAAAAATGGAAATTTATTCATTGAGTAAATTGCATTTAAAAAAGATGAAGTTTAATTTTTTAGGGATATTTATTTCACTCGTATAAAAGACAGGTTGTGCTAAAACCAGATTTATAATGTAAAAGAATTGAAATTTCGTATTTTTATGTTTTGTAATATACATTTATAAATATATAATAAGTTAATAAACTTTACATTTTCTTAATGAAATTAAAATATTCTAAATCAGATTGAAAATTAAGCACATTGATAAATTGTGATTTGTAATTTTAATTTAATTGTTGATAATGATTGAGGGGTTATTTTCTAGTGATTATCTGCCAAGAATATTAGTATTGGATTATCAGTAATTGGTAGGATTTGGTGATGAATGGTCGTCTTATTACGAACAGAAGATAAGCCTAGACTGATGTAAATGGATAAATGGGATAGATGCACCATTAATAGCCTCCTCTTGTTATCCACTTGGTGTCATTTTGTGATGATGGGTAAATAGATAATGGATGTCTTTCAAAGTAGGAAGTATTGATTTGCACTTGAATTTAGTTAGTCTCAATGCTATTTGCACATCAAAATCTGTGCTTACAACATCAATCTTTTATGATTTTTATATTTATAAATAAAAAAACTGTTGTTTTTAGTTTAGATAAATTCTGGTCTCAAAATATAAACAGTGTCGTTACGGCGGGTAAAAGCTTATAGTAACCGGTTGTTTATTGTTGCACTGCACAGTTTCCACCCCTGGTTATTGTAGCGTTTACTGAATAGGAGGATTACACCGGCAAAGCGCCATTTGTCACCTACCTGCAGGGACAAATACAATGGCTTTTCTAAACCCTCTACCTGTTTTTAAAGAGAATCTACTCACTATTCTCAGCTACTGAAACTGTTAACACCCAAAGAAATTCCTTCGCAAAATGTGCAATTTGATATTGTTGCAGATTTTACTGTTGTTAACGATTGCAGAACATGGGGAAAAGTGTCGATTTACGTTCAGAACATGTTATTTACACGGATTTGCAAGGATTTGAAATTTGAGTAATTTTTTTTAGGTTTACGATTTAAATGATGTAAAAATCGTGGGTTTTTTATTTTGGTAATTTAAAAATAAAATAAAAATGAAACTTGAATTTTATTTTTAAAAAAAAATAATCAATGCTCATAATAAATGGAAATGAAGTCAGAAATGATGGTTGAAAATGTGAGCACATAGCTTTGAAATTGCTTTATGGGAAAATGTTTTTGATTCATCGACGAGTGAATGTTGTTTTTGAATTCTTCCTTTTCCGTATGGGAACAGAAATTGAAAGAGAGGATTAAGTATTATAACCCTCGTCTATTCACATATGGAAGCTGACACACCCTTCAACAATCTTCTCCATCCCGGTTTTCACACCTGAAAAAAGGAATAAGCTTCTTTGATGTGAACTGCTGGAGATTTGTGAAATGGTTTGCAAGTGTTTGTAAAGGGTTTAAATGTTGAAAGTTTATTTTTTGCTTAATAAAACAAACTAGGGTTTTAAACATTTACTCACTGCACAAATTAAATGTTTGCATTTCACTTTGAATTAAGTTAGCTTAAGAAAAAAATAAAAACTGACATAAAATGTAAATGGCTTTTTGACTGTACAAAGTGTCTTCACCGTGTAATAAATTTACAAATAAAAAAAATGGAAATTTTAATATTAATTTTTGGCAATTTCTCATGATTAGAACTTGTTTTCTTATACTTTGTAACACGTTACAAGACTGAGGACAAAATATTTGACATGATTGAAAGAAACAATTCGTGATGTGTCAACATTTTTCTCACTTCTCTTACAACAGGTGGGCAAGTTTTAAGTTGAAATTATGACAGAAAATTATTCTTACAGTAAAGAAAAAAAGTGGAAAAAGTAAAAATTCAAGAAAAGAAAAAAATACAAGGAATAAAGAAAAAAAAACACGACCAGTTTTGTAAATTGGATGAGGGGTTCTGTTGGTAGTTAATGATCATTTGTTTGCAAATGGCTGCTGTTTGAATGTTGTAGGACGTGCCTAACATAATTTCATCTCATGTTGTTGTAATTACACGCAAGCTAAGCAACTACAAAACCACATTTTATACTTTAACCACCTATTATATACTTTATACTTTTTTCTTGATTTTCCCAAAAAAACGGTTAATTTATTACAGCGAGGGAAACAGTAAATAAATGTAATGTGTCAATGTTGAACTTGTTACTTTTTCTTGGAAAAAAATTTCTGTGAGAGTGTTTTTTTTTAATTTTTGACTGCTTAATTAATTTAAAAAAATGAATAATTGACACTTTACAAAGTGTATGGAATTTAAAAATTTTAATTTAGTTGGGTGTAGGTTCTATTAGAAATTTATTGTCATTTAATGATGTCATGGTTTCATTTAAGTATAATGCAATTGACCTTTAATTACATGTTTTAATTTTTATAGTGCAGACAAAAGTTGTTAACTTTAATGACAATATATTTGTTATTTATGTTTTATTTATTTATTCGAGTTATTTTTTTAGTCATGAAGTGACTAATGAAACTATCGTTTTTACTAAATAACATTATTGTCTATATCTTGGATGTTTTCTAGTTGATCAATAAGCCGATTAGATTTCAATGAGAACCGTGTTATTTCATCGACCTAGAATTAGTTCTCCTACTGATCAGTTGAGGGCTCTCGAATTAGTTTACGTGTTGTCCACTTGGGTCTCCTCGTCCTACTGCATTCCTAAGTGAATCCTTTGGAATTTTCTCTTGTATGATGATTGCCAAAGTGAATAAGGGAATAGTCGGAAACGGGGAAAAATTTTTTCCGAATGGAGAAAAGAATTTGTTTTCCACACTTGTTTTTATCTTTCCATGTAAACAAGATCATTTTGTTTTCAATTGTTTTATCTTACTATTTTTAAAAAGAAATTGAAATTATGCCAAAAACATATTACACTTTTAAGATTAAATCTTTAAAAAATATCAATTATTAAAATTTTATTTTTTGTTTACATGTACAGTACAAAAAAAAATTGAAAGAATTTTTTCTTTAAATATGGTTCTTTGTGATCACTTGAAATTCAGCAAGATTATCATCTGATTTATGCACAAGTTTCTACCCTATAATAATCTAATCATAAAAGAAGTCTGTTGCTATCAGATCACTAGGCATTTTGTTTGCACAGAGGGACCTGGAATAATATTTGAGTTTTGTAGTAATCTCTTGTGCCACAATGCACTCGAATTCTAGAGGGAATTTGTTGTATTTGTTTTGAATCAAGTTCTGATTTTGTCTCTATATACGTTGAAAGCTGATTTTTGAATTAGAGATTGGCAATATAGGGCTCGTAGTAATAAGATTTTTAATTGGATTTCATCAATAGTGGAAATTGAAATGGATTTTTTATTTTGAGTAGGCAATTATTGACATTATAGGGTTAGCTTAGATTTAAATTTATATGTATTTTAGCTAAATAAAAATAAAAAATAATTATTGAGTTTATTACTTTTGGGGCAGTTTCAAAGGGAAATGTGTAACGAGGAGTTTCATGGATTGTTTGCTTACTTTTTTAAAAATTAACAGGAAATTAAAATTAAAATTAAAATTGGAAGATAAAATTTTTGTTGCTTCCGCGAAACTTTAAAAAACTTGTTATTTTGGTATTAATCTTGATTTTTATTTTATTGTTCGCGGCAACGTTGAAAAGGCATTCGAAATTAATGTCAAACACTGCGTAATTTCTGAGTTTTAATTTTGTTGGAAAAAATAAAAATATCTAGGAACGGTTTGAAAGTCAAAAAGGCATTAAAATATTTCTAATCGATATTTTTCGGTGAGTTTTATCAGTCTTAGAAGATTTTATAAATATTTAAAGTGTTTTCTTGTAAGATAAACAAGTGATTTAAGTTTGGGAGAATTATTGTGAGTCTTTAAAAATAATGTGGCAAGGATTAAACGAGATAAAAGCAACTTAATAAAAAAGAATAGAAAAATATTAATTACAAACTACAATACACCGCACCTTAGAGAAAAAATATGGCGGTGAGCCACAATTTCCGGTGCGTTCATTCTACGTCCCTATTCTTAGATAGATAAGAATCTAAAGGTGGTTTGTAATTGGTGGCATGATATTCATCTTGTGACATGGCGCACATTTCCACATCTAGTTAACAATTTTGAATTATGGCGGCCGTGATTTCACTTCATTTATAACGTTAATTTTTCATGTTATACACTTTTTTTAAAATAATTTTTTATAATTTAAATAAAATGTTTTTCAGTAAGCTGTAATTAGATAAGAATTTGTCCAAAATAAATAATACATGAACATCGCTTCAACTTAAAATCTATGAATTTTTTATTTCTTTGAAGTTAAAAATTTCTTAGGAAAATAAAATTTGTTGATTTGATGAGATTTAATATTCTATGGCATGTTTTCAAATTTAATTCTCACAAAATGAATTATTGGGATACACCATAACCATTTCATAACGATTTCGATGTCATTTCATTTATTTATACTTGACCAAGAGGGAATTATGAAATCATTTGAGCGTGCAAAATTTATTTGATTGCATATATTGAGGAAAATCGCATCATAACAATAAATTTCTACTTAATTGATTGCAATTCACGCATGTGAGGCTTATAACAAGTTGATGACGTCATTTATGGGTGGACATTGGCGTTTAGGCGACTACCCCCACCTTCTCGTACCTCTGCTTTTGTGAAACGTTACTCAGCTGCAAAATCACTAGTTTGCGACTTGTGCTCAACATGAAAGTGACTACTCAGCTGGAACGACGCACCTGGTTGCATTTCCACGTTCCACTAACATAAAAAAAAAGTATTTGGGGGAAATTTTTGAGATAGATACACAGTCATATATTTATAATACATGTCGAATTTGAGATAGCATTGTAGTGAATAGGAGAAATTGAATTTTCTATAATATTTCACTGTTGACTGGGTTAGAATTGCACAATTACTGCATCAATCTTGATTCACACTCAATTAACTTCCATCTAATAAACTGGGAATTGAAAATGAAATGTCTAGTGGTGTTTTTGTTCTTGCTCGCAGCCAATATCGGAAACAAAAAGTAAGTTCAAAAAAGAAAATGGCCAGATTTCATTATTAAAACAGCACATTAACTTAAAAGCCCTCATTAAAACTAATAAACAAATAAATAATAAACTAAAAAAATGATTTGAAATAAATTACCTGTTTGTTTAAAGTGATGAAGTCTTAATAAAGAATAAATATTCTTGTATTGAAGGTTCCTTTTTAAATCTTTTATTATTTCACCAGTTCATTCTTCTTGAAAAATTGATGGAATATTCAATTCTTTGGATTGTATGTATAAAAGAAAATGCTTTTTTGTGCAACTCATTCTTCACTTTGACTGCAGTCTTGTTTTGCTCACACATCAAAAATGCACTTGGCAAACTGTGGGAAGAATGAATTATTTACCAATAAAACCTTAGGCAGGGATGGGGAAAAGTTAATTATGGCAGGACAAAGTGCAAGGAAATATGTAAGAAGACACAGAAAAAATGTGTTGCTTTATTTTTAGTTGCTTTATTGAAATGTAATACAAAGAAGGTCTTTGCAACATGCATTGTGTCAATTGATTAAAAAAAATGTTGCCACACATGGTAGAAGGAAAGGAAAAAGTATGTATTGAATTTGGGGACTAAGTTTCTTCTTTTTTTGTTGAATTGAGGGTTTTTATGGATCAATATTTCCTTCCTGCAATGACCAAATGCAGCTCTACATTCCTCTAGGGTAAAACTGAAGACAAATAATTGTATTTGATGGTAAAAAAAATTTGGTATTGAAGAGGACATTGGAATAGAAGGTTATCAGTAGGTGGATTGAATTGGATTGGAAATTTTATAATAAAAAAAGTATTCCATTAAGCACATGCAATTTTTTTATGTTGGAGAATTGAATAAACTTTGAGTAGTGATTTGTCAAATTGATGAGTTTTTTGTTGGAAGAAAGTAAACAATTGTTAGCTTTTAAAAGATTTGAAGAAAAACATAGCAAATTTGTAAAATTGTGATAAAATGTATTATTGAATCATAAAAATTAAATTATAAACATGTCATTTATTTAAGTAGAAAGTTACAAATTTTTTTCATTTGCTTCATTCATGTACATTAGTAAAAGTGTGAAATTATCTGGAATTGACCTATTTTTAGTTCCTTCTTAACCATCCTCTATTCTTCTACCTCTACAGTCACTTACTGACCCTTGCAACAGTCCAACCATTCAAAAGTATCCAGGTGGAATTCTTTTGAAAAGTTTTGGCACATCATCAACACCTTGATGGTCTTTGCTGCAAAGTTTTTAAATTGAATTGTACACATTTTTTATATCTTATAATAAAGTTTATTTCAACTTAAAACAAACTTAAAACATAATGGACGTATTCTGATAGAATATGACAGTCATGTCAGAAGAAATACAAAAGTATATTGTCTATATAAAGGCAAACTCTGCTTCATCCTATTGCAGAAAGCCTTATGGTTGCTATGCCAACTGGTGAGGACATTAGGGTTTCCTGGGTTGCCCTCAACTCGGGGCTAAATTCTGTTTGGCAACTCTAAAATGAAGTATAGGATCAGTGTGTAGCCAAGAGGGATGGCCAAGATAAGCCTCAAGTGTATATAGATGATGTCTAGTTAGTTGAAGACATGCCAATGAACTTGTATCAATGATGTTGAAAGATTTCTAAAGTTATACAACCCACTTCTAAAAAGGTTCAGCCACTTTATATATTTTATGGTTTGTAAATTTAAAAATTATTTTAAAAAATGAAAAATACAATTTTGATTTATTTTGATATGATATTCTTGAAGATCACATTTTCTGCTTTCAAGGTCACTATTCACTTTAAAAATATGATGAAAAACTAATAGTTTTATTTAGATTTTAACCGAAGCAACTAATTTCCAAATAGTTCGGTCACTGTTTTTTAGTGTCATAATGGTTCGGCCATTATGCTTTCTCATTAATATTTTTGTGATTCAGGGGTGGTAAATGTTATTATTTTATAATAAAATATTTTTCTGAACTGTTTAGAAATGAAATAGTTATTTGAATTATTTATTTAATTTTTGAAAAAAAAAATTTCAATATTATTTAAAATCTAAATAAAACTATTAGTTTTTCATCAAATTTTAAAAGTGAAAAGTGATCCTGAAAGCAAAAAATGTGATCTTTAAGAATTTTATAACAAAATAAATCAAAATTGTGTTTTTCATTTTTATAAATAATTTTTAAATTTACAAACCATAATATGACCGAACCTTTTTGGAAGTGGGTTGTATACCAAATTTATCCTGACAGAAAAAAAATGTATATATAAATTGTGATGAATAATATTTGCTGGCTAGTGATTGATGAAAGTTAAGCCTTGTGGGTAATTACAATAGGCTGGTCTGTGGGCTATGATATTGTTAGCTTTTAGCAGGTGGCAGGGTAAATTTGTGCAAATATTTACTCCTTGCAGTTTAGAAGTTGGTGATGAGGGTTGCAAGCTTGACACTGGGGTTCGATTTTCTCACCCCAAACAAAGGTGTTGTTTACACCTGGTGGGAATCTAGCTTTGGTATTTGATATTCAATTATTTACTGACACCTTGTTGTGATTTAATAACATTTTTTTTAGAATTGAATTTAATGAAACGTTTTAACGTTATTTTAAATTTGACACGGGGAAATTAGTGAGAAATTATAGACCTAAACGTGTCCATTTAGAGTCATACAATGACTTATTTATGGGAGGGGTATAGATGCTTCCATGGATACCTTATCCATCTTTGGTGTATAGCTCACCTGGTGAACTTTGTGAATGAAAGCCTTTCCCCTAGTTTCCCTGTCCCCCACCCTATCTTAACACCTGTGAATTCAAAATCACCCTAACGTGTAATTGAACCTTTATGAGCTAGCCTCCATTTGCTACACAGAAACTGGTTGAGTTACTATAATACCTAAGATTCACATAGAAATTGAAAATAGAAGAAACTGACACTTATTCATTTGCTGGAATGCCAAAGGTTAGTTTTCCGTTTCTTAGAAAAGAAAAATGCAGCTTCTGCTTTCATCTTAACCAACATTTATTAACTGTTATTCACTTGTTTAAATAATAATAAAAAGGAATATACGTTTATATAAACAGTGTACGTTGTTTACTTTGGTTTGGTAATTACGGAAGTGGCAATAAATCCCTACCAAATGGTAAATGTAGTGCACCTAAAGCAGTTTTGTGTTTTGATTAGTGTCCTCATACACCTTTAATGACCTCTTGTGGCAGTAAAGAGTAAGAGCTGTGTTGGTAAATGGCTCGTGCTGAGCTTCCATCATTGGCTCGGTAGGTGTAGGTGCAAATGTGTTTTGCAGGGAAAGACAGGCTACAAAAGTTTTTAATATGGTACTTTTTTCTTTCTCCTTCTTTTCCCTTTTACAAAGGGCAGGCGAAGAGCTTTAACAAGTGTTTTATGCTTTAAGTTAAATGTTAAGCCTTTTGCATCTGAGTTGTGTTGCTTTTAAGTAAATTAAGTTCACTTTGTAAGAATTAGGGTTGAGATTGTGGTCACTGGGAGGTCTAAGAAATGGCTTCTAGCTGATAGTTTGATGCTTTCCCAATGGAATTAAATGTTTTCGAGAGTCAGGTTTAGAATTAATTGAATTCCTTCTGTTTCTGGTCAAAATATTTTCTGATGTTAGAAATTATTTCATATTTTGACATTATTTCTGCCATATTGGCAGTGGCGAAGAAAGTTGTGTAATTTGATTGTGACAAGGCCAAGATGATTTGTGGTCATCAAAAGACACAACTCATGTCCCCTTGCTGACCTCTTGGGATTGATGTGAAAAATTATCCCTGTGGATTCCTGGAGATAATTGACTCTCTGCCTTCACATTTATTGATTACACATGATACAATTCATACCTTGTGTGGTATCTCTTTGCACAATGTCTTACAAACTGTAACTAAAGTTTGTTACAGCAATCTGATAGCCAAATATTAGTTGTGTTGGTATAAGTTACTATCCTAATATGAAGCAATACAATTAAGAACAGGCCTTATATGTTACACAATTTAATCATCGGTATTACTTTTGCTCTGTCTTCATTACTTGCAGCTAACTCCTCCAGGGATAAACCTATAGTCGGCTTATTGACTGACTAGGCAGATAAGTTCTAGGTGAAAATTGATTTAATCACGTGTAAGGAAAAAATACTGTTATGGCAGCGGTTTATTAGGTACTCAGCAAATTCAGGTTAACACGAAATTAAGATTCGGTAAATGGGATTTTTGTGTTTATTACTTTTCTGCATTTTATTAAGGTGGAATTAAATTAGGTTTTTGATAAAATCGCATCACTATCTCAATTTACTCACTTGCAAACAAGTGAAGAAGCTTTGAAATAGCACTTCTAAGATTCCCTACGGCGACCGTGATGATCCAACTAACTTTTTACAGCTGGGAAGTATAGTTCGATTGGATTTTATGATAAATTTATTTCTACTCTGTAAATTGATTATTTTTTTAAGACAAAACTGTTTAAGTAATTATTTTCTGATATTATTACGGAATTAAAAAACAGTTATAATTAAAATTAAAATTAACAAAAAAGCAGACAAGAAATAGAAATATGTCAGAAAATTATTCTGTTGATAAATGTTTTGTGAACTCGTATTTGAGATTTAGAATAGTATTTGTCATCCAAACGAGATGTCAGATCAATTGAACACTATATAATTTGAGTAAACACAAAGAATCATTGATGGAATCTTGTCTGCTGGTGAATTTTATTCGCAGTTCTAAACCCTATGGTGTGCATACAATCTTGGTTTAGGTCAATAACCTGTGCTTGGCTATTGTGGGACTTGCAGAATCCCTTTGGTAATAACACACTTGGCAATGGGAAAAGGGAACTAGGTGCAAATCAATAGAAAAAGGGGGGTGAAAAGAGACATTTCATACGTGTCTTTTGCATCTCTTTGTCGTATCTAGTTAGGTATATGTTGATAGAACGTGCTGAATGTTGAAAGCCTTTATTGATAAAAAAAAGTTATACAAATACCTGTTTATTTATACGTTTATTCATATTTTCTTTTTAGGTACTGTCGACTCAATTCTTGCCACAGTCATTGCAACTGAAGTTGAAGAACCGCCAAGCAAAAGGGTAAAAAATAACCCTGCAAGAGATTTCTCAATGTTCAGGACACCTAGTGGGAAATATTACTGCTCAACTTGTAACATTACTTTAAATTCTGAATCCCAATTTGCACAACATTTTGACAGCAAAAAACACAAAGCCAAAATGAATGCTCACAAGTATGAAACTTGTCATCAAATATGAACAATTTGTGTTGTTTGTTATGTTTTAAATGCTATATAAAGTAATAGTATTCTTATTTCTTATTATTTTTTATTATCTGTTTGTTTCCATTGTCATGTTCACCTTGCATAATGTTTTTTAATTCAGATAATACAAGATTATAGTTGTAAGAAATTGAATACAAAATTGAAAATGTGTCTTATTAGTTTAAGTGTGTTGTTAATATAGTGAACTTTTTAACTGTGTGAATTTTAATACAGAGTTTACTTATGACATGTATTGACTTTGATGTTTTAATGAAATTAGTATTTTTACACTAGATAATATTTGCTTTATCTGTAACTTTAATAACTTGAAATATAGTTTACATTTCGCAATAAAGTTTGTACTCTTGTCTACGATGTTAAAATGAATTTAGTTGTACATGTTTCTTTGAAGTCATAATTTAAAAGTTTTCTTTATGATCTGCGTCATACTAAAGAAATGGAGAAATTGTTATTATGGCAGTTTGGAAAATGGAAGAAGCAATGGTAAGGGCGAAAAAAAAACAAAAAAGATAGGATAGCAATAGTCATGTCTGGAAATAAGTGCACTCCCAAACCGGCTGTCATGGCGTCGAGCTAGCCTCGTTATGTGTCCCTCTAGTGAGCAAGTGGTACATCGATCACGTGACACTTGGGACTGGAGCATACTAGCATTGATAGTGAGGTAGGTAGTGTGGGGGAGGTTAAAAGAATTCTACAAGCAATGAATCACGTGCATTCCCACTAGCCTCGTTTCCCTGCTTGTTTCTATGACTACCAACTTGATCTGATAATGTGTGATTGTTGAAATGTTCGTTGTGCCACTTGCACTTGGCCCTTGATAATTGTGTTGTTCTTGCACATGCTTCTGCTTTAACTTCATAAATGTCGACAGATTTTTATTTTTCACTTAGGAAATTTATATTATGTTTATTAACTGTATTTGTTTATTTTGGGCCTGAAGAATATATACAGTCGTAAAGACTTTTTATTGCCTCCGTGTGCCACTGTTTGGTACTTGGCAACGGCTCGAAGATAAAGCAGTATTAAAAGAGGAAGAAGGAAAAAAATGAAAACTATAAAATTTTATCTGAATAAGATTTTAATTAACCCATTCATGTTATTCCAATGTTGACTGCAGCTTGGTGGTATTCTTTTAAGGCTAAATTGGCGTCAATTCGTGTATAGCCATTAAAGAAAAGAAAAGAAATGAAATAAATAATTCATCTTTATTGATTTTTTTACTAATCAAATGTCTTTAAAGTTTAAAAGGAAATTTAGTGATTCGTCAGGGCGAACTGGGACAAGAATTAGACTATGACATTTTTTGGAATTGCTGGCTCATTTTATAACATTTGGCATAAAATTTCGAAGAGCACCGGCCCTTTTGACATAGAGGACAGTCCATTTCTGATTATGTAAATACCAGTCTTACATGGTGTCAGTAAAATGAGAAATATTATTTGATATAAAATCAAAAATTTTAAAAATATAAAATAAAAATTTTATAATTATGAAATTCATAAATAAATAAATACTGAATTAATAAAGCGTTATTTTTGAGATTTTCTAATCGAGATTATTTGATGACTGATGGATCTCGCGCGAGACACGAGAGGATACGAGACATTTTATAATATTACCTAAAAAATGGCGATTTCATCTCACGAATGCTGGTGCTTAGCATATTGCTTATTTATTAAACGATTTATTTCTTTGGTAAAGACTATTGAATAAATTAGTTCAATTTTTTATTTATGTTATTATAAATTAATAATATTAATTTGTAAAGGCATTTGTGATGAAAAGGTTGAGCAACCACAATAAATAATTTTCGGATTTCCTCCATGTATCTTCACAATACGGCAGCTACAAATGCTGAATTATAAACAGGTAATGGAGAATTAAATAGTACTTGCAATTTGCTCCATGGATTTTTATATAAGGTTTTTTTTTTAAGGGGCCATAATCGCTTTGGGACCATAGGATCCATTTCCGGGATTTCTGTACCCGGTGCTATTTGAGTGGGATCAGACGAGGATTTTGTCATGCTTTGTCTCCTGAATACTAATACAAATGACTACGGTTCAGGTAAAAAGAGTTTTATCTATCAAACTGATTTAGAGCTTGCTTTGAGTTATTAAATTGATATTAATTTTAAATGAATGATGAAAAGGAAGTAAACCTTATGAAGCGAATGAGGGATATCTAACCCACTTGATTTAAAAGGGTAAAGCTTAATATAAATAATTTTTAATTTTGAAAATTTAAATTATCACCTGCGATTTTTTTAATAATTCAAAATAATTTATTTATGCAGTATGATGTAAATAAATAATGTTCAGAACAAATAAACAAGAGGATTAGATTTGATAATTACTTATATATGAATATTTTTTAAATTGTTTTGCTCGAGTTATTAAAAAAGCTTTAACTACTTCCTGTTTCCATCTCCTAGATTATAAGCTGGGAGACTAAAGCAAACACCGGCTTTATAATTAATATAGCAATGATGGATGACCACCACCTGTAGGGAGATGGAAGCTTTGATACTCTCCATTGCCTTATCCCCTACTGAAAAGTAATGGGGGTATTTATGATTTACTTGCACTAGAAAACAGTTAAACCTTAAAGTGGATAATCTTTTTTTTTTAATTCACTTCAATTCTTGCATTGTAGTGTAATAATTTAGTTTTTAGAAAAGGTTTTATAAAACTAGATTTGGGTTGAAAATGACATTCAGTAATCTATAAAAATTTTAAAGAATTGATATATCATGTGCTTTATTTTGACATTGATCAAGCTGGTATAATATTTTAGTTATGGCAGTGCAGAAAAAAAATATCAAGAAGAAAAATTAAGTCATGAAGAAAAGGACCCTGTAAAAAATTGTAAGTGTCATTAATTTAATATGATGATTTTTGGAGGAAAAAAATATGTCATTTAAAAATGGTCTTTTTTGGTTGTAGGTGGGGTATTTTAATGATGATGAATTGGATAAAAACAAACTATCCAAAAATCTCATCACATTAAATTGAAATTGCTATGGATTCCAGAGGGAGATCTGCAGATCCATGATCCAAACAACGCCCTCTTCTGACAGATTGGACTACACTATCCTGTCAGCTGTCAAAATGTGTAATGTATATGCCTTTACCTTTTCCTATTCTCATCCCTCTCCCCACATATATTCAATACCCAACTGACTTCTGTGTCTTTTGTCAATATGTCCACCATGATACCACATTTGAGTACATGTTAGAAAGGAACAAATATTAAAAGCATGGAATACTCTGGAAGGGTCACTTAAAGCATTTCTTTTGTTTAAATGCAAAATCAAGCACCATTAGCAATCCTGGTGCTATAAATGATAAAATTATTTCAAAAACAAATTCATGTCACTGAAGCATGTTTCAGTTTAACAACAGAAATAACAAAGTAACAATTTAACAACAAATAATAGATTTATTTAGTTTATAATCTCAATTTTTGTGTAAATAAGTTTGCACTTTGAAATAAATCATGAGCTGCACATTTGCACCTGTTTCATGGTATTTTGCTGAAAATATTCATCCATTAGAGAAGTAAAACAAATTTTTATTTATTTTTATTTATTCTATCTCTGCTCTTTAGTACTCAACCCATTAATCATTTGTTATTATGCATCTATAAAACGGTTTTGGTCAATTCCTTGAAATCCAGAATGTGGTTTTATTGCCATACACTTGCTTCAATTTGAATCAAATTGCATTTCTCATAAAACCACATCATCTAAAGACAAATTTTATTAAACTCAATCATTCTGATATACAAACAGAAAACTAGATATTTAGGTAGTCTTTCAAAAAAATTTTAGTCTTTTAATTTTATTTATTTTAATATTTATTAATGTTATCTTATTATGAAATAAGGTTGTCAAAATTTAGGTAGGCGGAAGTGACATTTGCTTTTCCCACCCCTTATTTATTTGGTTAATATATTTGGTCTTAAGGATGTTTCTTCAACTCGATTTTAGAATATAAATGTAAGATTTCGTTTCTTGAATGATAAATAGAATGAAATAGTTAAAACTTGACACCTTATCTACTTCTTACATATTAATTTGTAACTGAG
>JAQFZN010000272.1:0-36968 GCA_034687075.1 Geophilus carpophagus
TAATAATAATAATAATAATAATATATATAGAAAATGGAATCTTCGGAATGTCATATAAGACCAACAACCTACTTGATGCTAATTTTAATCCTTTATCAACAAAAACAGCCTCATTTGATAATATTCAAAAGCCAACGTAGAAAAAGCGCACACTTTAAGAGTGGGTGTGCTTAATGGGGAGTGCAAAGGGTCATTTCAAAGGAGAACGAAGCCGTTTTCTTTGGTGCCTGGATTATTCCGAAGAAGCTCCTTCGTCTCATAATAATAATGATTCAGAGGATATTATTCTCCTTGTTTCCTCTTTCACCTCCCCTTTATACGTTTAATCCTCTTTAATCTATGATTGAGTCTTTTCTAATTAGAAACTTGATTAAATTCCTTCTTCTTTATACTGCCTCCACAAAATGTCTTCATATTTTACATAAACTTTCTTTACAAATGACAAATCGAAAGTCAACAAGAAACGAGATCTTCATCCTAACTGTAATCGATAAACAGCAGACGTGGGCGTTTGTCCACTCACTTGTCTCTTTATTTGCCCATATCCTTTAGTCATGACCACCATTCACGTTTACCTTTTACACCTCAAAAACCACAACTAAGGATTTCAACTTGACCACACTCGAAAGCCCAACAGTCCATCAATTTACCTACTTTTCTATCATCTAATCAACAATCCCGCAATTCCCTGTGCAAACAACTTGATTCAATTTAATATGCTAATAAAAACAACAAATCTCCATTCATTTGTCAATTTCACCTATCCACCATATATCTGACGCCATCATTTTCGACCCTTTTGCCCTCGATTCTAGCAATCCAATCCAAACAAACAAAAAGAAAATATTACTTTTTCCTGGCACGAATAAAAATACTGACATTGCATTTTGTTCCTCTTCGAGAAATAAAGAAAGAAAATTATTTGGCAACAACATTTTAGCATGACGCCATCTTAAATGGCGATCAATTCAAAATATGCCTTGTCAGCGCCAGCTGGTGACGATGACACCAAAAACATTTTCACTCAAATTTGTGCAAATGAGAAATATTGCTAAAATTAACGCTTTTTTTGTCTCAGTTATAATATATCGATTTCGAGATGCATTTAACAAATTTCTACCACCATAGTCTTACCTGAAATGTAATTACCATAATTAAATTGTACAGCTACTAATAGGGGAAAAAAGAAAAGAAATTTCAACCAATCAAAACAGAGCAATCAATCTTGGCAGCGTCACAAAGCGTACAATTTGTAAAAAAAAAATGTCTTCAAAGGCAATTGAATGAATGTTATCGATTTTCACAACTACTTAACCACATCTTTGACTCGACTCATTTAAACGCTTCAACCAATTAGCAATCAAACAAAAAGTGATAAAAATCAATTTTTTTTTCTTCAATTCATTGTTATTATAATAGTAAAAAGATTTGAAATGTGTAGAGTTGAAGCTAATAACATTGCGTCGCCACTCTGATTGCTTCCTGACCCGGATGGACAACGATGGAACTGAGCGAATCAAGCGAAGCAAAGGATGTCGGGTAATGCCTTTGCTCACACTGCATCCGCCTTGACGACAAAAGAGTGTGAGAGAGCGCGTATTGGGTAGGGAGGGGGTACGGAATAGGGGGCACTCCAACATGGTGTATAAGTAGAAAGAGAGAGGCAAATCTAGTTCGCATTTCCGTCGTGCAAAATTTGCTTTTCATGCAATACGTTGGCAGCATGGGTGTTGAGTTGGGTATTGGGATGTGTGGGCGGTGGTTCAAAGGCAGGGGGTGGGTGCAATTGAGGTTCCTTGTGCTGTTGTAAAGTGTAGAAGCGGCTTTGTGAGTTTGAGAAAGGCACTGGTTCATGGTGTGAAAAATATTCCATTTCCAACATCAAACGTGGGAAGGAAGGCGAGAAGCAATAAGAACAAAAATATATATAATCCAATTTTCTTTCTTTCTTTCTTTCTTTTTTCTATTACTTGATTAAATTGTTTTCATTTTATATTTTCAAATATTAAATTCATTATTTCAAATTATCAACAAATAACAAACTACTTTCATTCAACTTGCCACAAGAGAATTATACAAATTAATTAAAAAGCTCAAATCAATGTGTTGATTGACTGATTTTACACACCTTTAACATCGGCGTCACATTTTGACCTTAAATCACCTCATGTCACATCGAAATTGTCAAAACACAAACTCAAGTTATTGACATTGCAAAGACTCGAGTAAAAAAAAAAGAGGAAGTAGAGCGCAGATCCGTGAAATAGGCCTCGAGGGAGGTGGAGCCACGAACCAAATGGCACGTGCCAGCCACAACAGATGGCGCTTGTCAGAGAAGCGAGCAGCCATTCAAGGGATCTATGGTCAAGGCGGTCACTTTTTTCCAATGGCCTACTTACGAGATGGCCAACCTGCACAGCACAAATTGGCTTCTGGTTCTTGGCAATTGCTTCGGGTAATATCATTCACCTTCACGTATATACGCATCCATTAGCATGCCAAGTATGTGTCCATTTGCACCATTCTCTTTTTCTTTTCATATATATATCTTATATATGAAATTTAATAAAGAGATAAAAATTCACATTTTTTTCCTTAGCCCCAAACGAAATAAAAGAAATAAGATGGTTCAAGTTAAAATAGCAATTTGTGAACAAAGATGCTATTTGTGTGCTTCGTGGTGTATATATAAGTGTTGCTGACCCCTTTTTTCTTCTCTTCCATTTAAATGAGTCTATCAAGTAATACAATGTTATTTAAGATTGTAAATTGATGAAAAATGTTTAATCGAGGGGTTTTAGGGGAAAAGTTTAATCTCATTTCACATTTTATTTCCATGAGAGAGAGAGAGAGAGAGAGAGGGTGTTGGAATGTGCAAGCCAACTTTTGACAGATTTGTAACCGCAATCGCCAGTAGAAAATGTTTTCTCAAGTATAGCAGTGGAGTAGAAAATTGAAAATAAACTTGAAGATCATGTGTACTTCATTTCTCTCCCACCGTATCCTCCAACACCTCCCTCCACTTTACCATATTTTGCAAACCACTTGTGAAGGGAAAAAGCGAAAAAGATGTTTACAACTACAAATTGGAGCTTAATTTCCTCAACAACATAAGCTTCTAGTGTAAGCAACAACCTGGAGAAAATAAAATAAAACAAGTCATTTCACTGTGATGGCTTCGTCTTTCGACTGTGAAATTTGTTTACATTTTATTCTACATCAATATCCAACAACGGATATCAACTCATTTTCTAATTAGCAATTACTAATCATTAAAATCTTAATCAAATCATTTCATTTAAAGCTGTTTACCAGGTAGACATGGTGTTTGTTCAACAAATCTCAGCCACTAAAAGACTCAATTTGTTTGTTCAGCTCTTCTTCCCTCGGATATTTTTCCTATAGATAGATAGATAGATACATGTTAGTAATTAACAAAAGTGAAGAAACAGAATATTGAATTACACCGAGTCACACGAGATGAGACGAGTTGAGCAAACAGGATATTTACTTTATGAGTGCTACCATATTTTTCATGGAAAAGTTAAAGTGGAAATTAGAATTCTCACATGTCATTGAGCTGCAGTGAAGATTAAAATGAAAGGCCTATAACTTATACCAAAGGCAGACATATTTGTTAGCACATTTCTCCACACTGGCTACATATCACTCACTTTTGATTTATATCTTACAATACTTTATGGCTGTTTAAAGTGAAATAAAAGTATTTTTATTCTTTTCAATTTATGAGCTACAAACGCTTTTTCCAACATGCAAAACAAAGTACAAGTGTCTTAAGCCTAATCTCCTACTACAGGCCAATAATTTTCATCAAGCACACATTGCGCATGACCTCATTTTCACTTATCACTTTAATTTACAGCATGCAATGAGCTTTGCACATCTTGTAATTTAGCTCATAGTCAAATTACACCCCAAATCCCAGCTGTCAAAATGGAAGCTGCTCATGTCCAGACCCCTATGACTCTCTAACTCACTTCCTATTAACATGCACCATTTGCTAAACAGAAAACAAAACTTCAAATATTTTTCTGTCAACTTTAAAAAAAATGTCGGATCAATAACATTTTTCCTCCCTCGACGAATTCATTAATCTTTGACCTCGTGCTCTTTATTAGGTCCAATCAATTAATAAATATATTTCATACGCAAGTTGAATGTAAATTTAAATCTGTACTTGAGAGCAAATAAAAAGACATAAAACTTGCGCCATTTCTTTTTTTATTCAGAATTTCTATCTCTGCAGGACATTTTCTAGACCATTTTATTTCTCTCTCATGCACTTTATCTCTGGTCATTGCCTAGAGCATTGGCAAGACCCACCTAGAGAAACCCGCATCACAGCGTACGAGGGAGAGAGCGAGGGGGAAATGGAAGAGTTTAGTCCATTCATAGACTACTGGTCGGATGATAAAGAGTTGTGTTGGACTCGCTGAATAATATCTTCATTGCATTAGCATACTTTTCATCACAAGGGACGAGCACAGTCGTAAGTCAGTGCGATTAAGTGACAAAGAGGTGGAGATGGTGGACAAGTCCTCGTGATTGATGATACCTGAGCAAATCATGAGTTAATTTTCAACCGGATGTGAGTGTGCGAGAAAACAAGTGAATGGTTAACCACACAGCAAAAGTTAGTTAGTCAACGACTAATTACAGACTGTTTCAATTGGTCTCTTTATTTAGCTTGACCTGTAAGGTTTTAAAGGTGACACTTTGCTACTGAATTATGGCACATGTGTGCATGTGCATTAAAATTCTCATTTCCAATTCTTTAATCATTTAAAACAACACAGGAAGCGCAGCATTAAAATATTATTTCTCTTTTCTATCTAATTAATATATATGTGTCATGTTAGAAAATCACACAAATGCTATCGAACTAGCGATTGAATTCGAAACAAAACCATCATCGATGAAAACAAACAACTCATTAACAATCAATAAGTTTGTGCTACTTGCTGCTTTCTTGAAGCGAAATAAAAAAATCAAACTGGGATTTGATCTTAGTCCAAAACACTTTTGGTGCCAGCTGTTAGTGGCCGAAAACATGCTACAAGATAATTAGATACGCGGCTCAAAATCCCTTTCTATCTAATTACTCAAGCCAATGGACCCAGGGACTAAAATGAAATTCTTGCTATATAGGTCTAACCAAACATACTAGTAATTACCTAAACAACAACACCACTCTCGAAATAAGCTCACTCTTCAATTGCATCATGCATCCATTAATCCCTTGCACATTCACTCACCATCCAAACCCCCATTCGATACATTACAAACATTGACACGATCCAACTAAGTCACTAATCAAAACTTGAAAAATATTTCACTGCCTTATTCTTATTCTATTGCTTTTTCCAATATTTTCTTTACTCTCAACACGTATTATATTAAAATAACAAAAAAAATCTATATCGTTTGATTCAAAGATATAATCAATAAAAGATAAAAAATAGATATGTATCAAATGATTAAACTCCAATATTAACATAAAGACAAACAATCTATTGATTAACAATAAATATCGAATAATTTGTTTCAATGGAAAGTGTTCAAAATTTTCTATTACGCGTTTAGTTTATTCAACTCGGATCCATAAATGGCATTAAAATTTCAGACTAAGAAAGATTGACAAAACCTTTAAAAGCAATGTGACAGTTAGCAGAGGTCATAAAACTATCAAATCATTTATGTAATTATATAATAATTCATTTATTATATATCAGTGTAAAAAGTAAAATATTTCGCTTGCAGCTTGTGCAGAATGAAATAAAATTACAGCAAAAATCCTCCCTGCTGCACTGACATTCATTTTGTGCAATTCACATCATCATAAAGAAGTATTTTATGTCTTCTTGCACCACATTTTGAGGGGAAGGCAAAACAGGAATCCCATAAAACCCTCATTCATTATTCCTCACCAACTTTGTCGGTTTTCACTTTCTTATTTTGGTCACCAAAAAAAGCATCCTCATTTGCAACTTTTACAAATATGTTCAAACTAGGGCTGTGCGATATTCAAACTTTTGCGATTTATTGCTATATATCATACAGTGCGATATCAATTGCAATAAATCGCAAAAGTGTTGCGATTTATTGCAATCCGCGATATCGTAATATTGCGGATTGCATTATTTATTAAATGTAATCAACGATTGAATGTAATAATTGATTGCATTTGTCGTTTAGTAAACATTGCGATAAACAGTGATTAGTAATCAATGTTTATTGCAATTTAGTGATATTTCAGTATCACAAGTATCGCAGTATCGCACACTCCTAGTTCAAACATTCATGTAGAGTAAACAACAAGGATAAAATGGAGTCATATATTAAATTTTTCATATCCTCTCCTTTTTGTGCAATTCCACTGTCATAACTCGGTTAATAAAATTCACAGACGCATGCGCATATCTCTTGTTACAATTTCTCAGTTGGCTTTTATTATGCAAGTACACATAAAACCCTTAGTTGACACATGTCAACATATACCTTTTTCTTTTTATTCTATCAATCAAAACTGTACCCAGTTACACCCAAAATTACGTAGCAATTTAATCCTAATTAGTAATTATTCTCTATTTTACATACCAAACCCAATAAAAAAAATGATTATTCATGCAAATATACAACATTCAATTAATCCTTGTAAAATAAAAAGAGTAAAAAAAAGTTGTTGGGAGTGGGGAGGGTTAAAAATAACACAAAATCCTAACATGTGATAGACTTGGCAGACATAAGGAACAAGAGAATGCCAAGAATGCTGTGTAGGGTATAAGAGAAGCCATTGCAAGAAAAATGAGGTTATATTAACAGACTTAAAAGAATCTTCAAGTTTAGTTTTAAACAATTGTGCTCATTGATTACAAAATTTCAGCTTTGTGTTTTATTTAGTTGCTGTTAATTTGCTCGTACAAGACAATAAAAACAACACAGCGTGGACCTAGCATAAAATCCAACTCATACATGTAGCAAGACTAAAAGAGGTGGTAAAAAGGTCAATAACATCTCAATATGCAATCAACAATGTGCGCGATGTGCTCCTTTGTTAATTAATTCCAAACATTCTTTTATCGCGACTCATTTTCACATTAATTAATTGCAAGTCAACCGCAATCAACGGCTTTTCATTTTCCAATTGACTTGAAGCTCGTCTGCAATTTGCATTCATTTATTCCCATCACGTCATTCTATATCATCTTTTTGAAAACCCATTTTATATTTATTTATTTATTTTAAAATAATTAAAAATTCACATTAAAATTTAAAATTCATTTTAAACAACGTAAAACTTTTTTCTTTAAATTTTAAATTTTCAAATTGAAAAAGTGAGAATGACAGATGCTAGAACTCAATAAACACATCACGTGTAATGATACCATATTAGGTTACATCATCAGAATTGCAATTTTATTTATATGTCTATGTGTGTGTATATATATGTATGTATATGTAATATAATAAAAAAAGGAAAAATTCCAGCATTGACAGACACCTGAAATTCAATCTCTTTTCCTCCTCGCTCAATCATCTAATTAAACTCGTCCATGTCTTGATGGCGCCAGGTGTGACACACACTAACCATAAATTACCAAAATGGAAAAATCTCCAGTACGCATGCGTGTCCCTTCAGCTATTTGTATAAACTCCCATAAGAATCAGTGTACCTTAACTAATTAACATTAAATTTATTCATACATGCAAATTAATAAGAAAAGTACATTTTCGAATTTTTCTATCCGAATAAAAATGATTGTGAAGAAACAGATGTAAATGATGATGCATTTCAACACATGAGGGCGTGTTTACATTGCCATCAAAAATTGCGCCAGGTGTGTATTAACATTTGTAGAGTTAATAAGAGAGAAAAATGTTCCTCGGATGACGATCGTGACGAAACAACAAGGTGGATGAGCTTCGCACTAGACCAAAATAACAACAAGTTCCTTCCTTTCATGGATAAAATAAAAATATTTTCTCATACCCTGGCACTACTAATCAATTGCAAAAAGTATTGTATAAGCAAATTATCGTGTTTAGTATTCCGAAGTTGTATGCGTGGTTAGTGTGCTTGCTCAAGGATCCAGCTTCAAATCCAACAAAGCAATAATATTTTTTTCTTTCAAAAACAATTCTTTCAAGAATCAATTGAAAATCAATACAATTGATGGCTCGAGTCATTATAAAATTACATCATCATCAACTTTAAGATGAAGCCGTTGTTTGTGAAAATAAAGTAGAAATGAAATGAGATTATTGCTATATTGCCACTTAGGGATACAGCTCGGCCACCAAGCGGTCATTGGTATAAGCAGTCAAGTTGAATTCTACTCAAATCAAGTTGCACGTCAGTTTCCCTTTAAATTTTCAACTTGAAATTAAACAATATTAAAAGTTTGAAAACTGTCAAAATCTATTTACAAACGTTTGTTGCTTGATGGCGCTCAGAATAACTCGGTTTATAATATAAATAAAGTTATCCAGGTCACACAAAGAAACACATTACCACAACTTCACCCAAACCGAACAAATACAAAATAAACACTTACCCAAATTACTGCTACAAGTCCAAGTTGGAAATAAAACGAGTAGTAATCCTAAGATCAGTTCACTTAACCACCAAATACACATGTTGTCCATTTACATTAGTACATCAACTTCCGCTTAAAAACTGGATTAATCTGTCGCACTAAATGTTCAAAAAATGTTAGCTATACATATTTATCTATGTATTCCTTCTACCACCGACAGGAAATTCGACGATCAAGTGAAGCGAGAAAAACGAGCAGCGGCGGCGGGACTCGAGTTGCCCCATCGCCGCCACATCAGCGAATAAAGCCGGCGCACAAATCTACAGACGATAGTTAGACCCGCCACCGCTAGAGCGAGACTAAAGTGGAGAGAGATCATGTCAAATTTGGCTGTTTCCCAAATATGAAATATCAATGAAACACAAACTTTACTATTTAAATTCATTTCTTAACTTTTAAAATTAATTTATTTATAAATACTATAACATTTATAAATATTTATATAATAATTCCGTCTCATTTTCATATTTTAGAAAAAAAAAAGAATAAAGTACATTATGAATTTTTAATCACTTCATTTCGAATTCCAAACTAAACATGACTACTTTAAAAAAATGATAAAATGCAAGTTCATTTAGGTTAATTTGTCTCTCCGTATCTTATCACTGTGACAAGTAGCGCCCTTTGATTAACCCTAGCTAATCATTTTCTTCCCTAAATGTAAAAAAATAAAACAAAAGATTTCAAAATAACTGACTCATTAGTAAAGCACGCCAGGTGTGTCAGACGATTACCTCAGAGCATGACCATCACCATCAAATGTCAGATGGTTGATTCATCATCCCCATACAAGTCACCCCACCAAATATCTCTCTTTTTTCTCCCCTATCCAACTTCCGGCCCATCGATCCATATCAATAAGGATCCGAGTGACATTACAAATTGAGCTTAACTCAATCAAATTTTCGTGGGAAAATGTAACGAAAATCATAAATTTTCTAATTTTAGGTCTTTGAAAATTGGAAAAAAAAAAAATAATTATCAGGGCCCTGGGTGCGCACAGCATGTGCACCAATAAGATAAGCACTGGCTGGGCTACCTGGTATAACGTATGGGGCCTTTAAAATCGGTGTAGCGTATTAATTTTTTCAGTTGCCACAATTTGTTTTCGTTCGTAATGTGTAAATTGACCAAAGGACATATCAAGTGTTTGAATTAGTAATAAATTATCGATAATTGAGTGAAAAATGTGTGTTTTGTTTTTATTTACCTCGAAATCACTTGATTCATTGTAGCATGAGCATCTGGTTTAATGTACCGTTGCAAATGAAGATTTAATACCCACAAGGTTTTAAGAGAAATAACTGAACCGGAAATTAACAAAGTCAACAATTGTAAAAATCCCAACAGAATAATATATTCAGTAAATTGAAATCAAATTGCAATTTCAGATCTTGAATAGAAATATTTCCATCTATTCAATACCCGTGTCCTGCACAAACATACCCTAAAGAGGGGGGTCTGTTTTGTGCAGCGCTAATAAAGCAAATCGCACTTTCTTCTTCTTCTTCTTCTATCCTTGTGTTTATTCAGTTGCCTTTAGGGGCATTTCTCTCGAGAGCAGCAAATTTCACACACCCACCCAACTCATTCCCCTCAACCGTAAAAATCATGACAATACTGGACCCCAATTCACCAAAGTGTTTACCAACGTATTTCTTTTTAAAGCTTCTTTGTCCTTAGTAACACGAGTTTGCTACCAAATTAATTTCCATATTTAATTGATTTTAAATTCCATTTCTTTAGTTAACGTTTGTAAAAAATGGTTGAAATGATGTTCAAGTGTTGCGTCTAATTACAAATTGAAATATCATCCTCTCGCATTTTCTTAACCACATTTCTTCTCTTTCAAACGTAGCAACTCATTTTATTGATCAATTCTCGAGAAGCAAACAAAATTAAACTCTCCCAATTCCATTTCACTTGCGTTCTCTTTAAAATGACCTGCAAATGTTTTTTATCTTTTCCCAAATCCAATTTGTAAACAAAAACAACTTGTATAATCTGAATATTTTCTAGATATATATACTCCGTAGATCCAAATCAAAGGTGTATCAACATCACACTGTAATCGACACGTGTCCCATCACCTTAATCTCACAGCTCAACAGAATACTTAATCAGCTTTAATACAAAATTAATGTATTTTCAAATATTTTCTCTTTTACAGAAATAGTGTTGATGCATTAGTGAACGAGGCAGGCAAGCCAACAGAAAAATATTCAGGCTAAGCTTTACTATTTTATTATATATCGAAAAATATTTTGTCTGGAAAGCTGGAAAATGGTGTTTATTTACCTCTGTAAATTCCTTTTCCATCTCAATTTTGGTCCGCATTGAAGACTAAGCCCTTAATTGCACTTAAGCATCACTAATGATGGCAAGCGAAATTGAAAGTTGAGTAACTTAAAGGATTAAAGCCCCAACAGAAAGGGTTAAAGGAGACAGACAGACAGATCAACTTGTACTCACTAAGCAGTAGACATTTTTGTTTTTCTTATTCTCAACGAATATCTATTAACAATTCTCATGTCAACTCCATTTATCCTAATGTTTCACGTTAACATGCTATCTAAAATCTGCCATTTCAAACTACGTGATCTCTCAAAATCCAACACCATTAAAAAAAATAGCGTGCATCGCTAGTGAAAAATCTATCAAGATTTGCACACTTATCGCCGAGCACCATTCCCCAACTGAATTCTTCCCAACATTTTCTCCTCGTCATCACCATTCCTCATGACTTTTCACACCATTCCCGATTGATCGATTCACTTCGATTACAGTGCTGTGCACGCCTAAATCAGAAAAACAAATTGAAAAATCTATTAAACATCATTATCTGTTATCAGCACAGGATGCTAAGACAAAGGAGATGCTCATCAACTTGTGCCTGCAATCAACGAAACGTGACTTTGTATACAACAGAAGGTCAGCAACGATTATCACATCCAACCATGTGGCAAATTAAACACACAAAGTCCACTTGACTAATACGAATAAATAGCACGGACATGGCAACAAGTAAAGAGTATAGAGCCATAATAAATGTGATTAAATTTATTTATTTATTTATTTATTTATTTAAATTCACTATTTGATTCCTATAGATCAGCTTCAAGTGGGGAGGTCTTTAATCGACAGCGGTCATTGGATCGTAAAAGAAGTCGGTTTAGGTGAGTGAGCCGATTCCCAAAGGAGATTCTCGGGCCAAGTTGGGCGAGAACAAGAAATCGGCCACAGGGGAATGGACCTGGATCACATCCAACGATACACAGCGTTTCAAATGGAACGTGCTGCTCAACATCACACAACAATTCACCCTTAAGGGCGCTCAATTTCGAGAAAAAGATGGACTATTATTTCAAATAAATTTTACCATATTTGGAAAAATTTCGCTAAATTACAAAGACAAGCTCTTGTGTTACAAAGAAAACATGTTGGTGTACCATTGCTGACCCCTTTACCTCCATCTAACATTGTCACAAGAGACTCGTTTTACTAGACAAACTTGGCCACAAGTGACCGACAACAAATGTTATAAAACGAATTCTCTTTAACCGTAATGGAACCTGAAATGAGTTTTTTTTTTTCAAAAATTATACCAAAAAGCAAATTACATTTTAATTTTTTTTTTTCAAATCCCATAATGCATCTGTTTATTCGGTGCCAAGTGCGAAAAAGTATGAGAAAATTGTTATGACAATTTATTATACCTTCATAAAGCACCCTAGAAAATATTACTAGGGTTAGGGGGAATTATGACCCCATAATTTTTTCCCTCCTTACAAGAAGTGGCATAAAAAAAAAATCAGGATAATCCTTTTAAAATATGACATGTTGAATTTTCTATAGTGTTATTCAGATTTGAAAATTTAACTCAACGACCTAAGATTTTTTTCCCATGTTCCCCTATCTACAGACACGTGTTTATCCCCATTCCATTAAAATCGTTCCATATGCTGGCACCATCAGCAGCACTTGGCCCCACTAGTAATTGGACCATAATTTTCTCAGTGTCACATGATTTAGATACTTTAAGCTGATAATAATCAAAGATTCATGAGTACAATTAAAACAACATGGCAACACTTGATTTCAATCATTTCACACCATCTTTTTTAATAGTTAATATTATTTTCTCTACATTTTGCTGACCTCAGCAACACATTCTAAATGTCAGCAGAGAGGTTAGAATTGAGGAATAGCCAGGAACAAGAAGGGGGGTAGTTTTTGTTGATGGTTGGAAAGGGACATTAAGCCCACACCATCTAAAGGTGGGTGGTGGGAGAGTGTAGTGATCACATGCCATGAATCGTTGCAAAAAGGAGAGAAAAAGCAATGGCTCTCTCTCACTGCCATACAACAGATCACTACTTTATGGCTTTTTCAGTGATATTTTATCAGCTAAAAAGAGACAGAA
Source organism: Geophilus carpophagus (assembly GCA_034687075.1). NCBI lineage: Eukaryota > Metazoa > Arthropoda > Chilopoda > Geophilomorpha > Geophilidae > Geophilus > Geophilus carpophagus. Next base: position 13,042 of record JAQFZN010000272.1, read on the forward strand.
AAGAAGTATGGGATAAAAGCATAAGATAAATGTACATACATGTAATTATTATTTCTTAACTGTTTTAGTATGCATTTCGTGATCAACGCTAAAGTTGAAGCTTTTATGTCTACCTGTAACCATTAATTCCTTCCAGTTGCAACTGCTTTTTCCCTTCAAACCGTGTTCAATGCCCATTAAACTGATTGGACACTGAGTTTCTTTTCCCCCCATTAACCGCACAATTGCAACACTTTCTACCTCTACCCTTCTACTCTTTTACTCATCCGGATGTACCTAATAAGAATGATAAAAAGTTGTAAATTAATTGCTACTTAAGAGGTAAAACAACGGACGCCAATAAGTTTCGGCTGCTCTTGTCTCTAGAGAGAGAAAGAGAGAAATGCTGAAAGAATGAATTTATTATGGCAACAAGGCGTTGTCCTAATGGCTTAATTCGACATTAATTTAACAAGAAACGCTCTTGTTAAAATCTCACAGCATTCCCACTCTCATCTCACTTCACCTGCACCTTGTTGGCAATTCAAAATGCGGACTAAACTCATTAAAAGTGGTGAATGTCAATATTTAAACGCGTGATTAACTCGATTGGAAAACTCGAAAATAGCCTTATTTCCATCTCTATACATATTTGAGATGGAAATAAAGACAAATTTCAGAAATAGTAATTTGATTAAATCTCAACTTTTAAAGCTTCATTAATTAGCTCGAGTGTAAATTAGGTGTGTTGCTGTATTAATTTAAGTGCTAATATCTGATTTGTCAGGTGCCGCGAGCATCAAGTTTCACTATTAAAGCACCCATATAATTACAATATAGCAAAAGTTGATTTCTCTTTCAATAAATATTTTACTTTATTGCATATCATTTCATTTGACTTATCTCACTTGCATTCTAGCAATCTAATTAACAACTCACCTTCTTCCCTCCAAAACTACTACATACCGTATATACTTGTCACAACTGATTAATAGTCATCAAGTCCATTAATCACGGCCACGTGTTTCTTCCTTTTCCATTTTTTTTCGTCCCTCTAGCTAATACACACCTTCAAAACAAGCCCTCGTACAAGAAAAAATAGAAAAACAAAACACATGGCGACTTCAAAGATTAAATACCAAGAAAAAGCCACAAGACTTTGTTCTTTGAACTAAAGTGGAAAATAAAATTTATTGGCTATTCTGTTGCACTCAGGCTAATAAATCTGTCATACAACCTTTCTTACATCCTCCATCGTTTTTTTTTAACCTTTTGTTTTGGCAACCAGATGTACATGTACACAAACAACCTTTGCAATTATACATTATTTTCTCGAAAAATACAATTGATTTTATTCAATTCTTTTGTTTGTATCAACTTTAGGTCTAATCTGAAACATATTTCACGTACATATATTACACTAAACATGCATTCGTGACTGCACATTATCTCACACAATGAACGAGGCACTAAATTCTCAGCTTAATCAAAAATAATTAAACTAAATTTTGTTTTTTTTTTTTAAAAAATTTCTAAACACAAGGCCATCTTGGTCACCTGGGCGTTGGAAAATAAAAAGCAGATGGTGCCAACCTTAATTAAGTCAGTCAGCCATGTTGGTCTAATTACTCCACCATTCATTTGACCAATTGTCCAACAACAGAGAAAAGTAACAACAATTAAATTTTATGTTAATGGATCATTTAAATATTAACGAGTTGAATGCAAAACCTGTCGATAAAAACATAAGAAATGCACAAGTTGCCATTTCTTATCTATCTCCTATATACTCGCACTCACTAAGAATTCCACTTTTCTGCTTCACTGCAACAGTGACGCTTTGGAATGCGATTCGATTTGGAAATGGAAAAACCAAACCAAAAAAAAAAAAAAAAAATAATAAAAATAGAGAAGGAGGTGGGTGAGGAAACAACCTTGGGCATTTCCAACTCGATTTGTATCAGATGCACAAGTCAAATATATTCCTCTCCCCACCACCATTTTTTTAAAAAGGAAAAAGAATAAAATAGAACTTTTTGTTCAACTGAACAAGAAAAAAGAAATCGACAAAACCTGATCTGGGTTTTGTAGCAATTCAATAATCTTGTTCGGCAGAGTGCGTTTTCCCTCTGTAGCTTGACACTAACGAGACATAAAAGTGGTGCTAAGAACAAGAAACGCTGGAACGGTCACCATCAAGTCGACTTCCTTTAAACTTTCCACATGTGACTTTCAAGTCCAGATAACACCCTTTTTAACCCCTTGTATACTGCTCGAGTTAACAACCCAAAGCTCAGTGGTACGTCTTAATTGGTTTTTAATGTAAGCCACCATATTCTAATTAAAATGCACAATTTTCACTTTGAATATTTGATATTTCACCACTGATTAACAATATAAAGGTCACTTGCACTTGAAAAGTTGAAGAGGTGTTGACATTTATCGATATAATGTCGATTGATAAAATGTATTAAATTGTTATTAATGCGCACATGGCTGAGTTGAAATTCTTTTTGCAAATCTCATTACATTTTTCTATAATATCCGGTATAAAATGTAAAATGTCAATATTGAATTTTTTTTTTTAAAGATGAATTGAAGAATGTCGTGAGCACGAGTCGTTTACTCTAATGAATGTAAACATCAGCCATTACCAACAAATGCTGTTGAGTGATTCGTTTTATCGGTTAAGTGCAGAACGCATTCATAAGAATCACGATGGATACGAATACCCGAGTGGACGAAGGAAGAGAGCACTGAAGCGCAAATGTCTAATCCGGAAACAGAAGTGAAATGAGACAGCTCTAGACATACAATTGTAATGAAAATGTTTTTAAATAACTCAAACAACTTGTTTTAATTCAGTTGGCGTTCCATAATAAATGGACCTAGAGCTAAAAAGTATCACAAGGGAGAAGAAGAAGAAGAAGAAGAAGAAGAAGAAGAAGAGAGCTTTTATAGAGTTTAGATATGGAGAGGATTATATTTAACGAGTTTCGCGTTTCAGTCTGATATGCGCCATTTGCAATGATTAGCGAGACAAATAAGAGAGTGACGTAGCGTTAAATTGGAGGAAGAAAGCAGGTTTTGTATCAATTTAATAATTGGTCTGGTAGCATTGATCATTTAGTTAAAAAGGAGTGAACCATTTGCACTTTCCCTTTAGTTTAATGACTAATATTTCCTCCTCGGGGCTCAACGTAAAGATCAAATTTGCACGAGTAATTGGGGGTGGCGAAGACGATGCTATCAACGCTTTCACCACTTTTTTCCAAACTTATTAACAAACGAAATGAAATTACAGAGAAGAAATGGAAAATTTTATCTAAATAAAATATGTTTGTGATTGTTTGAGCAACAATGTGCAAATTGGAGGAGTTGCAATCCTTTAAGTCCAATCGGAGCCAATTGAGGGAAAAGTTGTATGTCGATATAAAAGCAGCAGAGAAGAGCTGAGATTAAGTGAGCAGCATCCACTATACTAAAACCCCAACTTTATCACGTCCATAATTCGGCGAGGAAGCTCTCTCCACCCCAACTACTCTAGGTCTAAATGACTAGGATTTCCTTAAGCCTAATCGTCCTTGCCTAACGAGATACATTTCGTTCCTCTACATAAATTTGCCTTAATCAAATTGCTCAATTGATCCATATATAAAATATATTTTTCAAATACAATTTTTCATTAATTAAATTATTGATGCGAATGTTATTGGTTTAATTAATTAATTAGCAATTGAATTTCCGCCTGAAAAGCATTCTTTTATACTAAAACCCAAGGCTATAGAATTTTCCAATTGGATTGATCGGTTTGAAATAAAGGGAAAGCTCAATCGCAACTTAACTCGTATAACTACAAATTGTAAAAGTCACGACTAATTAAATTGAAAATGTCATGTATATGCTCGTTCTTAACATTTTCAAGCTAATCTATTCATACACATATAATTATTGTTTATTTACACGTGTTGACAAATAGTTGACCAAATTCGAACCACAAGATTGTCATGGAAACTTTGATACAAGTGTCATAGAAAAGTGAAGAGTTTTATCTTAGATGTTTGTGCATCCTTCTTATCTCACTCTGGACCTTAGTGCCAACAACAACAACTTGCCTGCTAGATGGGTATACTTTTCAATCTTTTGTTCAACTAACTTCATCTGCGTTTTATGTCTTTACTCAGATAACACATTCTGTTTGTTTATAAAATCTCCTCTTCTGCTCTCATTGTATTCAACACTTCAATTTCCGATTAGCTAATGCGAGCAAAAAAAAGTGTCATCGAAAACTAATTGCTGCATTCATCTCAGTCCAGTGTTAATCATACACAAATCGTTTGTAATGATACAACTTGAAGCGTCTTTTCAACTTGCTGAAAATTTAATGAATTTTAAAAGTCGGCTCTTCTTGCTTTCTTTTGAGGTACGCGCAAAGAGGAGACACCATTCACCAGCTGTGCACAGGAGATTAAAATCCCTCCAAAATTAAATTTCACAAAAATATTTCATTTTTATAATAACAAAAATATTAATATAATATTTTTTTCAATTCAAAAATCCAAATGGATGACGAATTATTTTTTCCCATCTCTGTAGCCAGCATCTTTTTTCTTTTTTTCTCTCCCTCCCTCACTAGTTTTTGGCCAAATGCCAGCAATTGCACTTAAAGCCATCACTCCCTAGTTTGTCACAACTAAAGTCTCTTCGGGTTTTAAAATTTACAAACTTCTTTTTTTTTTCCACACCTAATTTACAACCAAATTTATCCTCACTTTTTACATCGCGAGTGGATACAAAATGGCCAGTGTTTTTAAAGAAACGTTCTTTGAAGTAGTTGGACTAAAAACCCAACCTAATCTTTCCCCAGTGACTGCGATGAAACCCGGCAAAATCCCCTTGACAAGACTGCTCCATCTGCCGTAATGGACATTCCAAGTTCAAACTCTTTTTACGACGTTAAGGGGAAATGCAACTTGCTTATAGAACTCAACTCCATTATATAATATAATAATAACTAACATTTATTTGAATTTATAAAAAGCAATTTAAAATTTAATTTTAACAGTCAAAGGAATGCACTAAGCATTCAATTAAGCACCTAAACACACTACTTGTATGATTTCCCTTGTGGGGAAAACGACATTGGGCATTGCTCAACTTGCTAATGACTTTGGCACTGCCATAAGATCACATCTCACTTGCCCTCTTCCCTCTTCCCATATTCGCTTTATACCGTCAAATTCATCATTTAAATTTATTATAATGGCACATCAACTGATAATATAATCAACCCTACATTACTTTTATCTCCACCCCCGTATTCCGACCGTTATTACCCCTCCCATATGAAATAATAGCCGGGGCTTGCATTTTCACTTTATCAATATTTATAAGGTCGAATCTTGACAAATGTATCTTTTCATTTCCAATTCAAATTCAAACACGGCTCCAAATTAAGAACTTAATCCCACCGATTCTTCAGCTCACTTACTCGAGCTCATTAACCACCTGCTAATTACCCCATCATTTAATCATATCCCATTCTATTCTAGCACTCGTATTAACTAACCGTCTGTTGTCATGTAACCACAATTATCATGAGTACGTGTTAAAAATGCAAAAACCAATATCATTAACCAGCACACTTATCTTGGACAACCATCATCAATACGGATCAAATTTTTTATTATTATTATTAAACTGCCATTGTTCATTAATTTCATCTAGAGCAACCAAAATCCTCTTACACACATCAAAATCCCCAAAGACAATATTCCCCAGATGAATAGTTTCATTAAATCATTAAAATACCCAGACAAACCACGGGTCAACTAGTGACCTCATCTGATTGCATTGCGAAAATCATCATATCACCCTTTAAGAAATAGTTGTAATGTCCACTATATTCAGCCATGTATGCAAATGAGTCATTTAATCTAATGAAAAGTTCATCTCTTCATCTAGTAGAAACAGGTGTGCGAAGAAAACATAACATATTTAATATTCAACTCAGGTAAAATTCATTCTATAGTTCACTCACCCATGCAACAAAAGATCATGTCATTATACTTCTTTTCTCCTTCGGCATTCCCCGTAACTCAATCGATATTTTAATGCAAATTCCATTCATTTGGATATTTTTTCAACTAATAAATCATAAAAGATTCATCACAATAATAAATAATTAATTAATCTGCGCATGATATGTATTTATTTGACTATTGAGAAGAGTAAATTGTTAGAAATAAAGTTATACTAACTAAATAAGTTGTAGCAACTCGCCAGAAACGAATTTCTCATTGCATTTGCTTCCTCTACGGAAGTCTATATGCTTCACATGTAATTCTTTTTTTTTTTCAAAAAGTTAACAAATTATAAGCCTTTTAACTAGACTTCAACATGGAAATTGGCTCAACATGAGTACGCCATCGATGCACGAGACCTAAGGGAATATCCAAGGCAAACGATGAGATGCTTAATCGAGTGACAAATTAAAACTACTTCCCTCTTCCTCCTCCATCACCAACAAAATTCCATCAAACAAGATGACAAAACGCAAACTACTTGAGGCAAAACTCAACTCAAAACTTGCTTCCATCAAAAAAATCAACTAAATAAGCAAAATCAAACTTGCATTTTACAATTTAATGTTCAATGTAAAATATGATCGATCGTCATCATCTTTCAAAAAGAAAGGTGAGGTCAATGTTGCTATAGAAACCAAACCATTCCCAACCCACCATCATTGCTCTTTTGTCTCACGGAGGGTCACCCTCCGTTCGAGGTATTAAACGTGACTTGAATACACAGGTGTGCTCTTGGCATTGGCCTCACCTTGACCACAATATTCATCCGGCTTCATTAACTAGCTCGAACAAGCCTCGAGGAATAGTCTGGCATCGAACACTTTGTTTATTCCCGCATCAATCTCTGTACGAGATGCACGAAGGTGTCAAATTCTTTTATCAATAATAATAATAACAACTTCAAATTATGCATTTCTTTCAATAATTAATTAATTAATTAATTAATTAATTAATTTTTTACAATTCATAATCTGATTAATTTGAAAAAAAATTTAATTGATTTTCAACAAGCATTAATTTTAATGAAAAAAATCTGTCATCATTAATTAATAGTAATCAAATAATTTGAAAAAAGCAAATATTTTCTTATTTCTATCAATTGAATACGTAGCAAAAGGGCAAACTGCTGACTTGATGGAAATAGTTTCGAAACACCCCTAGAGAAAACTTTGCAAATGAATTTTTTTAAATCTACCCACTGCTGCACTCGGAGAAAACGAACTCGTTAATTTACTTTCACAGATGTCGTTTTTCAGTTCAATTTAACTGGCAACGACTCGACCAAAATATGAAATTAAAAACGAATAACCCTCTCTCTCTCTCACTTATTGCCCTCCCCCTTACATATATTAAACTAAAATCAAGTCATACCTGTGCGAAATCGATAAAAATTCATTTTACAATATCATTTCACACGTTTGAGTCGCAAACAAAATATTATATTATAATCGAGGATTAAATAACAACTTTGTACTATTTATTAGTTAATTATATTAATATTAATATTAATATAGTAATAATCAAATGTGTGCTTATCTAATGTCAACTGACATTTTACTTCCTTTTTATATAATAAACAAACGACTACACATTAACTTAACTTCATTATTAAAAAAAGGTAGAAAAAGAGCAACTTTTGAGTAAATGAATTTCCTGCTAGACTAATGAAATATTTAAATTGCCACTAATTTACGCAGTGATGACAAAAATTTTAAAAGCAAAAAAAATCCATTTAATAATTAAATCTCTGACGTTTTAAATGACCCATACAACATTTATTTATTAATTTTTTCAATTTGAGAAAACTTTAAAAAGATATAAAATAATTTTTCTATCTACGAATAAATATTGAAATTTTCAAATTTTCTTTTTCCATATAAAAAGAAAAAAAAAATGTATGTTATAAAATAAACTAAAACATTTATTTATAGGTCTATTTTGATTCTCCTAGTTTTATCCAAGTCAGCAGAAATCCATCAGGGGCCACTGCAAACCAAAGCTTAAACCGAAACATCCTCAAAACCAAAACAAATAAAAGAAAAAAAAATGTTATCATTTTTTTTTCTTTCCAATAACTCGTAAAATTCTACATTTTATAGACAAATAAATGTCATACAAGATAAAAATGAAAATATAACCTCGATTAAACGCCGCGTTTAAATTCAATCTATTTACCCATAGAAATTTGCTAATAAATTGCGTTATTTCAACATCCTGTTCCCATGGAAACCCTACAATATCAATTGTATATCCCTTCCCATCTGTTTCTCGTAACTGGTGTGACTCAATTCATTTCCATCTGCTTGTCCACACACAAATGAATTACTTTGTCAATTTTCTCATCACTCCCCATAACATAAAAACAAACCCATGGGACCGAAGAAACAAGATCTATTTCTATCTTTTTTTCTTTCTTTCTTCTAACCCCACCAGATTTTTAACTTATCATGTTTCAACCATTAAACATGACAACATTTTGTATTTTTCATTCGAGTGTTACAATATGAATATTATATCCTACCTAAATTACTGGCTCGTGTAATGGAAGGTAAAAATGCAATCAGTCCAATAATAATCCAATGAAATAGTAATGTCAATAAGCACATAGTAGCTATTTAGTGTTATTTGCCCCCTTGGCAACACGGGTCAATCATAAGTTCTAAACAAGCTCAAGAGGCAGAGAAAATTGAGTCGAGTGAATCCCAGTTAGTGTATTGTACTAGTCGGCTGCTCCCAACTCCACCAAAAGCTGCTATAGTAAACGATGCAACCATGAGGCAACTCCATCGCCTCCACAACCTTGAATGAGCCATACCCAGTCCAATATTACTTGCTTATACTACCACTAGAGGTCTTTTTTCAACTTTTCATTTTATTACAAACTAATATAATAATATATTATATTATATATAATAAATATTTAATTATCATATTTATGAATAATCAAATAAATGAATAATAAATAATTAAATCAATAAAAGTTTAGTATAAATGTAATAATTGGCAATTTTTATGCCCCATCTTTTCCCAAACCATAAATTAATCGCCATTATAACCACAGGTGTGCATAAGTGCCATCTGGAGACTCCCAGGTGCATTGTCTGTTTCACCTGATGAGAGTCATTATGAATTTTGCCCCATTAACTTATATCACCTAACTGTCACCAATCTAGCTATAAAATGAAAAGACTAAGAAATCCATTTTCTAATATTTTCATATCATTCAATAATCTGAGATTCAAACAACTGTGATTAGTTGAGAATCTCAATTCTCAAATCGAAAATGCAAATTAAGAGCCTAATTACTGCTTAGTTGAGACAAGAAATTAATCAATCTTATTAATTGTTCAGATTAATAAAATTACTCATTACAAAGTTTCATTTCAAGTAACTAAAAACTCTTATTTTCAAATTAATATTACAATAAAATAAGTACTCACAGTTCTAAACAAATTTTAATAGATGAATTCATACGATATCAGCCGACCATACAAGTTCATAAAGAAATCATCTCAATCACCATCATTTTATTTCCAATTTAAATTTCAAGTTCCAGCATCTGATGACAAGATAAAGATCGATGATGAAACTTCTTATTAAATAATATTATTCAGTTCCAAATGTCATTTTTAAAATAACAACGCATGCCCAATGCAGCGTAAACGTCTCGAGACAAAAAGTTATCTAGATTCGTTTGCACTTTGCACAAAACTGTAGTCGTTTCATGCACTTAAATAGATCATTAACAGTGCGTAATAATATATTATGATCTAATCTTAGTGTAAAGGAACATTTCGGAAGGATCTCGTGCTTAAATAAGAAGCTATCGTAATAGCATTTATCTGTCACGTTTTAAATATGGTGTAAAATAAAAATAAAAATAATTAAAAACTAAGTACGTTCCTTCCTTTGTTTAATTCCTTTGAGTATATAATTACCTAAATAATAATATACCTGATTTGATCTAACATAACTGCATGAAATTAATCCAACAAATTTGAAAATTGGAGTTAGCTTTGTGTAGTTAGACCAGCGTGTGCTGCAAGGGTTCTCCCTCGTTTTATCACTTAGCAACGTCAAGAGTATTTTAAGCCTATTTCTATTTTTCACTAAGCACTACACAGAGAAAATCCCTTGCCCAGGAAATGGCAAATGCAACTGTGAGTGGCTCCCTCTTATATTCAATAATGTAACTTGTTTTTCATTTCTTGTTTAGACTGTAATAGTATTAATTTGACAGACCTGTACTTCGGTAACTGCTCGCCTTATGATTTCCAAAATGCATTAAGAACTGTAAATTAAAACAAAATGTAAATAAGATAGTATAAATTAAATACCATTAAGCGTATCTTACGCCGAGTTATTTTGGAATAATATAATCAGACATGGCGGTAAATAATTTATCCTTCTTCCTTAATTATTAAGATTAAGATTAAGATAGTTTTAAGTTTATTAATAAATTTTCTTCATCAAGTATTAAGTTTTTTACAATACATACTATTATACATATTTTAGAATTTAAAAAAATCAAATCAAAAACAAAACTAAAATTTAAAAATCATTATTATCATATCCCTTTATTTTGCACTTAACTTGCTAAAAACAAATCAATACTTCTTAAATTACAATCCAAACATAATTTTCAGGTCGATTTTCGGCTCTTTTTAGCGGTATGAACTATCACTTTACTTTCTCTTCTACGAACAAATGAATCGTCAATTCGACTCTCAGTAAACAATAAAATTAAGGAAATTATTACACAAATCATTAAATTAACAAAATAAAAATTAACATAAAGGATATTGTTTTTTATCATCACTTTTTCGATCACGATTGCGATCTTTGTCTCCACTTCCTTCTCTGTGATGATAATCTTTTTCTCTGTCCTGGTCGCCATTTTGCTGTTGTCTAGATAACTTGCCTGAAAATTGGATTAATTATTTCTATTATTAAAATTATATTATTAAAATAGCTAAAATAAATTTTACCTCCATTATCATCTTTCCTTCTTTTATTTTCTGACGATGAAGCGACTTGTTCAGCTAGCTAAATAAGATGAATCCGCAAATTTCAGTTTACAATTTTTGAAAAAATTTTTTTTTTTTTTACAGAATTTTTAGATTTGTAAGTAAAAAAAAAAAAAAAAAAAAAAAAAAAAAACAAAAAAAAAAAAAACAATTCTGCTATACATAAATATATCAACATACAAATGTTTTTAAACATCAATACTTAAAATAACTTAATCTAAAAAATATTAATTTAGTGCTCACTCTTTTCCTTTCGATTTTTTTCTCTTTTTCCTTCATCTTGAACAATTCACGCTCCGGTTCACGGGACCTGGACTTCTCACGATTCATCTTCTCTTTAACTTTATCCACTTCCTTCAATTTTTCTTCCAAATGTCGGACATTCTGCGGGACGACAAGAATCTTCAAATTCTGATACGATCGGTCGACATCACTGAGAATTGGCGTGTCATCATCTCAACGACGCTTCATAAATGAAGTACGGGCCCGATCGTATTTACAACATTTGAAAATAGAACACTTTTACAATATAACAATTTTTGTCTAACATTCCAAATACACTGGTTAATATTGTATCAACTAAAAATACATTTTTAAAGATTTTTTTTAAAATTTTAAAAAATATTTTTTTTTTAAATTTTTAAAAATATTTTTTCCCTGAGGTATATTAAGATAAAAATAATCTTCACTGCAAGATATTTTCCAAACATTGAAGATAATTTCAAATTCAACACATGAAAAATGGACTAGATTTTCACACTTCTTTACACACATCTTTCTCAATGAAGCACCATTCTTCCAATCACAATCAAGCAGGATGGGTAAATAATGGCCATTATGCTTGTAGAAAACGTTTTTTAAACATTTTTCATCACTGAATCTTCAAATCTTCACAGAAAAATTTTGAAAAAATAAAAAAAATCTTGCTCGACATGGTAAGCAATCTTCAGTTTGATAAAAATAAAAGATAAAAAAAAACTTCGTTTGCGGATTTTTCAAAAATTCAAAAGCAAAAAATCCGTTAAAAAAAATTCGAAAAATAGTTCAGCCACATTGTGCTTTTATATGAATAGAAGTATAAAAATAGAATAAACTATCAAATTTAAATGTCCAGTTCAGTCCAACCCAAACTTAGTTGATTTTTTTTATATGAAAATAAACGGGAAAAATAAAAAAAACTAAAACTTCTTCTATAAATTTGAAAACTTTTTGCTCTTCTTCACTAAACTGCAGCCAGCAGCAGTGGAACTTTTTTGTGACCATGATGACGATTGATTGATTATATTACAAAACCGAGATTTTTTTTCTAAACACCACCTCCCTTTCCTTCATCTCAAAACTTCCCTCAACATTTTGGGAGAACTTCTTTAGGTCGGTTGTGGTTGTGGGCAGACCCATAGTGTGTAGAACTATGTGAGCAGTATACTAACCTTTCCCGTTCTTAAGCTGTGATCCATTTTTCTTCGCTTGGTACCTGAAATTTATAATAAATTAATTTCAATTTCAATTTCAATTTCAAATTACAAATGACAAATTTACTTTCGATTTCAGTCGGTTCAACACTTCTTCGTTGACCGTGAGATGCATTGCTGTTATTGCTACTGACGCTCGAACTTCTATCAGTGCGGTTGTCGTGAATTTCAGTCTCTTTCATGTGTCGTCTTTCCTCTGATGTTTCGTAATTTTTATCGTCTCTTTGGCTCGATGTTTTATCGCCCCGATTACGATCATCCGACTAAATTAAAAATTGTTCATTTTTCTTTTCTTTTTTTTTCTACTTTGTCAATTCAAATTACTCTGCTTGTCTTCTCATCTCTCGAACTGCTCACTTTGTCGTCCCATTTCTTTTTATCTGAATTCTTTTCCATTTCCTGGTACTGACTTTCTTTATCATTTGCTTTATTTCTAGAAATAACACAAAATTAAATTTAAAAAACAATAATAAATAAATAAATAAATAAATAACCGATATAAATTTATTTACCCAGTAGAATCCCGTTTGCTAACAGATCCCGTAGTTCCAGTGCTTCCGATACTATGTTTACCAGTCTGTGCTTGAAGTTTACTAGTACTAGATCGACCATCATTTTTAGGTCGAACATCTGACTTCGAGTTAGTCACACGTCGGCCCCCATCTTTGCTCATGTTGTCTTTCAAATTATTTTCTTTAACTTTATCTGACTTTTGTTCATTCGAATCATCTTTCATAAAAACTGAATTTGTAGAATTCATTTTCGATGATGACGAGTCGGTTTTACTTGATGCTTTATCCTAAAATTATAAACGAAAAATGAATAGAAATTCAAATTTTTTTGAAATTATTAACACTTACACTTTCCTTAACTTCTTTCAAATGAAATTCTTGCTCTTGAATGAAATTTGATTTCTTAAGCTTCAGTTGTCCCAAATATGCTAATGCTAATGTATATAAATCAGGACGTTGTTGCTTTTCATTTTCCTGTACATTTTTAATTCGAACTTCAATCACATTTCCAAGATTACTGACAACTGGATAATGTGGTAGGATTTTGGTGAGAATTATTAATGAATTTCGAATTTGAACGTAATCTCCGGATGTTAAACAAGTCACCATTGCCTAAAATTCGTTTAAATTAATATATTTCTATAAGTATTTGTATAAAATAGACCTTTGTTATTTTAAAATGCCATTTATGGCAAACATGTCGATAATTCTCGTAATCGACATGATCACTAGCGCTTTCAGTAGCTTGATTCGCTACACGAAATTTCGTTACAAATCCCGGATAATTTGCACATTCCTTAATTAAATATAAAAATTTTCAGTCAATGTGTAATCTTAATAAAATGAATAACCATACTTCATCAAAAATACTTTTACTGCTATGCCACCGCATAACAGTTTCTAACATGGCACACAAGAAACGCCCATATCTATTTGCTTCATTCTCAGTACACGAAGTAACTGTATATGTGATGTCACAAAATATCTAGAAAATAATTGAAATTTAAAGCATCATTCAAAAAAGTTTCATTCAAAAATATATTTCTTACTCGATCATAGCAAATTAACGTAGAAAAATTGGGAGTTTTCAAATTATGAATTGTATGAACAAATCTAGCACAATAAATCGCATCAGTAGCAGTGAAAATACATCGCGGAAAAACACATAACTGAAGAAACTGAGTGATTGTCTCATTTTTTGCCGAGCCTATTAACATATAGTTAGCTATTTCAGGTTATGGAAAAAACTCAACAATTAACAAGATCAATTTAATAATTTCATTTCTATATTAAGTAATATTCTTACGAGATAAAAACCATGATTCTTTTTCGCTGTGTAACCGTGTTAAAACACGATCGCAATGATCCCGTTGTTTCTTTTGCTCATCTTGTAATTTTTCTATCAGAGCTTTACATCTTTCGATTTCCTTCTTTTTTTTACTTTGCACCTAATAAAATATATTTTTTTTTAAAAAAAAATCTTACATTACATTTCATAACTTGCCATCTCTTTGTTATCATCGGTGTGTGATATAAGTGTTTTTAACTTATTTATTTCACGCTCATAACTTGCTGCAGGAACATGAAGATCGTGCATAGTTAATGACCAAAACGTCATATAAAACTGAGGACTGATATCCTCCCAAACTTTCGCTTGATGCAACGGTTTTACCGAATCAACAACAGGACTCATAACGAGTTCAACAACCTCTAAATACTTTTGATTACGAGATTGTGAATTTGTCTTGTTGCCCTTATCTTGTTTGCGTAACTCGTCACATTTTGACTAATAATATAAATAAATAAATAAATAAATAAATAAATAATTTTAGTTAATTCAATTAATAATTACCGTAATGGCGTGAGTGAAAAGAGGTCGGGCCAAGAAAAAAGCAACATCCGACATGACATGATCATTAACCATAAGTTCGTTAACGGATGGTAGTCGATTTGTGTAGTCTTCCATAGTCAAATTAGTTGATAAAAAGCTTCCGAATTGAACTAATGTGTCTTGGCACTAATAAAAGTAATTTAATCAATAGTAATTTATATTATAAAATAGAAATTTTTTTCTTACTTGGTCATATAATTTTCCAACTAATTTAACATGACTGCTCTCTTGTTCCTTATAAATAACACAGTTGCGTTGTTGCGCCATTAAAATACAGAGTGGAATGGCCAAATCTTGTTCAAGTAAAGCATCTTTAAGCCGTTGTGACGATTTCTTCGTGTTCCTTATCAAGCTGAAATAACCACCCTCCGCCCGTAATAATTCTCCACCTGACATTGCTTCCAGTTGATCAGCAGTCATTTCTTCTAACGCCTCAATACCCGCCATTTTTTGAACTATTTCTTTCAGTATGAGCAAATCCAAACTGAAATAAATATTAAATATTAAATAGCAAATTACAAATGTTAATCCAATTCTTTCGTGCCTTTTCTCAGCTTTCAGTTGATTTGCAACATATTGCAATAACCCTGTAAGTTCAATGGGGTATTTTTTGAATATGGAACCGCAAAAGTTGGACAAACCTTAAAAAAACATTAAAAATTTTCAATATATTTTTATTTTATAAATTTAATTTGTATACTTTGAAGCCATAAGGAAATGCTCGTTCCATCGGTTTTCATACGTTGTTTCTCTGGATTTGCTAGAGCTTCGATGATGCAGTCTAAAATAAATTAATAAACGAGTTATTAGAAAAAAGATTATATAAAATGAGCAGGGATTTTAAAAAATGTCTTACAGGCAAGGACATCATAAGAGATATTAGTCAAATATTTGAGCGAATCGACAACAGGTCCGATCAAATTGTTCCAAACTTGAATTTGCGAGAGAATCTGGAAAATAAGTTGTGTTGGTTGCATCTTCTATTCATTGGCTCTCCCACAATTCACATCAAAATAATATACATAATCAAACAGAAGGCCAGGGTTGCTATGACTCAGCTTTCCGATGTGTCTTCCTGATGGTTTCACATTTTCCTTGCTAAGGCGCCTAAAAGTAAAAATAAACAACAAATTAATTTCATTTTTTTTAAATTACAATATAAATAAGTTTTAAAATACTTCATGAGATAAGAAATCCTTTTCATAGTGTGTGCACGTATCTTGATGAGCAGTGGATGAATTTGGTACGAGTCGTTTTTCCATCGAGCATATAAATGATACCTAAATAATCACTAATTTAAAAAACGAAATATAATAATATAAAATTACAATTATACCGCTGTTGGTATGGCAGAAGTCGAAGTAAATTCCATAGTTCTTCCGCGATACAGCAATTACATTCCAAAAGAGATAAAGATGGAAGAAAAACATCATCTATTGCATGAAGAAAATGAACCCCGAGTATAGGATCGTCAGCATAATTTCCTAATCGTTTCGATTTCTAATATTATAAATATAAACAAAATTATAGATATCTAAGTTTGGTATTAAAAATGAGTTAATTACAAACCTTTGTGAAGTAAACTCTTGCTAATCGAATAATTTTAACTAAAAGCAATGGCTCAGTATGCAAAAACAATCCTAACGCATTCAAAATGGAAAATGCAGCAGATTCTAATTCATTAAAATTTGATGCGGCTTTTGCTGATAATTTATTATTATCAAACTCTGGTGTTTTACGTTTACCCTGAGTTTTAAAAGCTTGACAATTACTAAAAATTAGAATTAGTTAAATATAAAAATGACCATCATAAAACGATAGAATTTTACTTTTTATACACGGGTGTAATGATGTAATGCAATAAATTGCACAATGCCTTATAAACTGGTTTGTAAGACACAGCAAAATATGGTGGTAACCGTGTTATGATCATTTGTGAATGTTCCCAGTCGCCAATTTCCAACAGCGCTAAACAAAGGCCTATTTTTTGATTTAGCTGATACTATAAATTGAAAATTCATTTAGAAATGTAATTTTTATATCAATAAATAAAAAATACTTTTTCTTCTGAATTATCGACTTTTTCTACGGCTTTGTCACCAGATAACGAAACCACGGCCATTTTTTTAGAAGCAGAATGTGCATCAGCTAAATTTTTCTTGTGTTGTTCAACCATTTCTGAATCTTTTGGTTTCAACTGTAATAAAATTTAAATTTTAAAAACTATTGATAAGCAAACACTAAGTTTATACGTGTGGGTAAATCGTTTCCATGGGAATTAAATTATATTGAAGCATAAGGGCAGTGACTGTGTATAAAGATTTCGGCGTTTCTTTGTCCGTCATCGTCTAAAATGAATAAAATTAAATAAATCTTATAATATTTTGATAAAAAATTTATCTTACTTGACTAAATTTAAAACCAAGAACTTCACTTAATGTATTTTGATCACACATGTATGAACGCATAAGAGGAATGAAAAATTCATGGTGTTCAGGACGATTTTCAAATGATTCTAAAATTATATCTAAAACCCTATTTGGATCAAGATTGAAGCAACCTATTAGGTAAATAAATAAATTAGTATCAAATTTAAATACAATTCCAAATTAATTAATTACCGATCAATGATTTAATGACTTGTAAAATATATTCAGGTGTGACAGACCCGGTCACCTCTTGATTAAGTTCGGTTATTAATTTTGCGTAACCTTCACTTTCTTCACGTAACAAATTAAACTTTTGTTGCTTATAGCTAAAATCATTAAATTAATTAATTAATTAAATAAATAAATAAATATTGTTATTAATTTTAAATAACTCACAAAAGTTTTGTTTTGATCCTAATGAATTTAGTATGAAAAACAGTTTTGTTTTTTATTATCCCAACGTCTGCTAATGTTCCAACATCTAATCGTTCTTTAATAACTTTCTCAGGAATAATCTAAAATTTTATTTAATTAATTATTGTTATTAGTACTAAATTTCACTTTTTAAATTTTTCTTACGGTTAAACACGCGTTGACAAATGATATAAATGAATCCCTGAGTTGTTTATCTTCCATACATTGTGTTTCTACATCAATTATAGCTAATAGATCAGCTAATGTTGAAACAACATCTGAATGCAACCCCTTAAATTTAAATATTATTACAGTTATTTGAAAAAAAAATCCATTTTTATTGACTTTTTTGCATTAATTTCCACTCACAACTATATCAGAAAGGGTTGTAATCGCCTGTTCTGTTTTTAAATTGTTTTTTAATGCTTGCCAGCATAATTCATATATCATTCTCTTCATATCTTTAAAAGAAATATCAAAATCTTATATTATAAAGCGATTAGATTATTTTCTTTATTTACCTTTAGCTTGGGGTTTTCCTAAGAATGAAATGGAACTCTCGTTATTCATTTGTAAAGCAAATTTGCACTGTTTTATACTGAAAATATTAACTTTGATTAGTCATTAGATAATACTACTTAAGCCTGATCGGTAGTTTATCTCATCTTTAGAATTAGTTTTGTGAAATAATACATGATCGTGTATGGTTATAAAGAATCGGTTAGGGTTAATTTCGAAATTTTAATTAATTATGTAAATTGGAAATTGAATGATTAAACTTAATAAATATAACAAAATATGATTTTAAAATAATAAATCTTTGTACGTACAATTCGAATTTGCCAGATTTGTCCCAAGATTTGCACATATCAATAGTCACACAAATGCACGCCATGTTTGATATATACGAAGAATTTTATACTTCGCTTATATTCCACTTGGGGATGACGAATTTAATAAGACCATAACCTCCCTTAGTAGAAACACCGGGTTATTCCCTGAAATCCAGGAAAAATTAATTTTTTAAAAATCAGTCAAAAGATGGCGCCAAATTCCTTTTTTCTTTACCAGGTATTCATTTATTACATATCAGCTTATACCAATTTATTTAACTTTATTTTGTTTTTAAATTTTAATTAAAACTATTATTGTACTTTATTTTGGTTTTATTTACATGTGTTGCCTCCTTTACATCACTGTTTAAAATATTTTTTATTTTTTCCTTACAATCAACATCAGAACTTCTGATGAAAAAACCAAATAAACACTTAACATAAACCTAGAAACACATAAAAGAATAATTTAATTTATTTATCCATTTTTTGGCATCAGGTTTCTGCTTGGTATCATGCAAAGTCCATTGTTAGTACCATTTGCTTAACTAAAGGGGGTTATGATAAGACATTCAAGTGGAGCTTCCTAGTGGTAGATTGTAAAAGTTTCCAAGTCAACTCAAATGTTTTCTGCTGTTAATTTAGTAAGAAAATGTGCAAATTTGTCAACAAAGCGGTTTTATTCAGATAAAAATTACATCCTTCGAAGAGCTCTTTTGTATGTTCCAGGAAACGATGAGAAAAAAATTAAAAAAGCTGTTAATTTGGATGTTGATTGCATCATTTTAGATTGTGAAGATGGTGTTGCAATTAATAGAAAAGTATTATTATTAAGACAGAATATAAAATTAATTCTTAATTGTTTTTATTTTTAGGAAGAAGCAAGGAATAACATTTATAAAATATTATCGAAAAATGAGAGTTTCGGAAGATCTGAACGGACAATTCGTGTGAATTCTATTGAAACTGAAGCAAATGAAGATTTAAAAGTGATTTTACAGTCTGAAAATTTGCCATCGACAATATTTTTCCCTAAAATAGATAAAGTGGATGACATCGATTGGGTATACGATGAGAAAGCAGAATTTTAATGCGATAAATATCGATTTTTTTGCTTTTAAAAGTAGATAACTGACGCCATCACTGAGAATTTAGAATCAAGAAAAGTATCTAAAAAGATAAATATTATTATTTATATCGAAAATGCTAAAGGACTATTATCTGCTAGTGATATATGTCAAGTTGGAATAGAGAAATGGAAGGAAAAGCCGTTAATTTTAGATGGAATCGTGTTTGGATCGGATGATTTTTGTGCGAATATTGGTGCAACCCGCACTAAAAGTGCATTTGAATTAATTTATGCAAGACAACACTTAGTTGTAGTTGCTAAAGCGTTTGGTCTACAGATAATAGATATGGTCGACATAGATTATAAAGGTTAAAAGAATTGATTTTGTTATTTTTTATGATTTTTAACTTTTTTTTCTATTCAGATCTCGATGGATTAAAGAAGAGTTGTCTAGATGGCCTTCAAATGGGTTTTACTGGTAAACAAGCAATTCATCCAGGCCAAGTAAATATTATTCAACAAGCTTTTAGTCCTAGTAAGGAAAAGGTGGAATGGGCAAATGAATTAATCAAGGACTTTGAAATTCATCAAAAGTCTGGAAAGGTAACGTTAACCTTGATTTTATCAAGGTTAGTTTACAAAATGGCAGCCTTGAAATAACTATTTGTTTGATTTTTTTTATATTTTGAAGGGTGCATTTAGTTTTAGAGGACAAATGATTGATATGCCAACTGTACTTCAAGCCAAAAATATTGTAGAACGTGACTTTTTATCAAAACGTGACAATAGAGAAATAAAATGTTAATTCACTCATCATATAGTAATATTTTATTAATCCCATTACAATTTTGTTTGATATATTTAAACATTGAAATAACCCAATAATTAACAATAACTGTATACATAAGAATAAATTGTTTTCTTTACTGTAAATATATTATTTTGTAAATTGCGATTTTGCTTCTTGTAAAGATCTGGACATACCTTCAAAAGTCAACCGTTAAAATTCAAATTAATAAGTTCTAAATTAATTCTAAAAAAAATATTAGAACTGATCTAAATACTAAATATATATTAAATTATTTAAATAGTTCGTTTAATTAAAATCAGATGTTTTTTTAAGCTGATCTATTAAATATTTTATATCATCACAATTAAATTTTCTTTGTGTTATCTTCAACAACAAAAAAGTAAAACAAAAATAACTCAATAAATTGCCAAGTCACATCATCTGATGCATTTCCTTATGCAACTGCCATTTTTTTCTATTTTAAAAATATTTTTTCACACCCTGAGGACTTTCAGTTTGACCCTCATATGACAAACTGAATATTTTTCTACGTTTTTTTTGTTTGAAACCAATAGAGAATTAGTGGATTTTCTTTCTCAAAAATCACATCCTAAATACCCGATTGATCAAATTCTTCTCCCTAAACTTTTCATATCGTGCGTTGGAAAATAAAAAGTTGAAATAAGGGGAAGAACATATTGATTTAGTGTTTAAAAACGGATATTTTCTTTAAACAACTCAAGATATTCTTCCCCAAAGGAATCGTTTGTGACAATGCACAATAATAAAAGAATAAAAGATGGAAAAAATTGAGTGTTGAAGACGATACAAAGTTATATTTAGTACGGCATGTCCAGACCTAGAAATCACTAAGCCTCAACTGGGAAATTTGACAAACAACGCGTAAGTCAAATCGTAATTCTTGAATTTGCAAAATTGCATGTCCAAGCAACGCAATTCGTTGTAATAATGCGTTTTCCCAAGTTCCATGTGGCATTTAGCACTTGCCGATGACTGAAATGCATAATAATTTCAAACAATTTCCATTTTTCAATAAATATATATATAAATACCTTGTTGGAAAAGACAGTCATCAAAAATTTAGCTGGTTTGAAGGTTTGAACAATGCGCATAATCAATTCATTGTACGACGACTAAAATGAAAATTTCTTAACAAAAAAAAAATTTCTAGTTTTTTCTCATACCATTGGCACATTAGTCTCAAAGCTGACGTAAGAACAATGCTCTTCAGGAGTGATGTGAATGGTCATGTAATAACCCTAAAACATAAAAATTATTATATTTAATACAATTTTTGTATACATGATAATCGAACTAACATCTTTGGAAATTCCATTCATCGAATAGCCACATGGATGGAAAAGAAAGTCATCAATTTTCATGTTGGGCAAAAGTTTGTCAATGCGTGACAATTCAGTTGCTTCTTGAGCAGTTGCACATGTTTCTTTAGTAAAAATTTTCATTACATTGGGATCCAAAGATGTCATTAAACATTCGAATGTTTGATCTGGTTGTTGAATTCCTCTTCGTTTCATCGCTCCAGATAAGGGATTCAAAGTGTACAAATACCAGCAATCACTATTAATGCGGCCAAAGCAATAAGCTGCACCTTCTATAACAAATTATTTTGTAAATTATGAAACTAATTAAAGTAATCATTTACTTACCAATGAAAAAATTATCCAAAATTTTCACTTCCTCTTCAAAGCTATTGTGAGGTGCTAACTGTAATTCGGGGCGAAGAAAATTTTTACGCGAGTAAAAGATGTCCTTAAATTAAAATAGAAAATTGAAATTACCACAGAAAATTTTATATTTTATATTTTATATGCTCACTTGCACTTCATCAAAATTAGTATACTTCTTCACCAACAGAAGCAAAGGATTGAGGCAATTGAGCAGAGTTGTAGTTCCGCATGTCTTCAAAATGAAGCGCTGTTTCGACACAAACATGCTGCTTTCACTGAAAAGACACGTCGAATGCATGATAACAAATAACGTACAGATATATTTATATTACATAGAAACGAGACATAAACTACTCAAAAGATTAAACATTCATGAATAATCCATGTCTCACTTCAAAATACCCACAGTCCATCTTAGACTGCACACGTACTAATCCTAGTGACAACCCCACGAATTTATTTTCAATTTTTTTGAATTTAAACGCTTTTTTTGTTTTTTAAATCTAATCTTTGCGAATTTGGTTTTAAAAAGATCCAGTGGGGATGACACAAATTGTGAATTGGAGCTTGATTTGTCCTGAAAAACAAAAAATTTAGCTCTCTTCGACGAGAAACAAACATAAAATCAAAAAATAATTATTTTTTTTAAAAAAAAATTCAAAGTTGAGGGCTGACATTTTATATTTTTTTTGTTTCTCTCATGTTGCTTTATGGAACTAGAAAATTTATGTGGAAAATTGATTTTTTTTCTTAGTTTATTGTTATGTAATTTTGTATTTTATAATACGTAATAATTTTATATTTTTTGTTTAGGTGATAACCATGAGATTACCCACAAGTAATCGGGACTGCTCTCAGCAGTGAGTCGAGTTCTCGCTCGTCCTGACAAGATGGCGCTCTGAATACGCCGCTGTGCTATGTGCACGTTTCCTCACTAAGGATATACAAACAAAATGAATTGTCAAAAAAGAAATTAACCCAATGGAGAACACTTGCCAGTTCCATATCTTTGTATCATCGATGTATTTTTAAACTATGCCGAAATAAATTTTAAATGTGGTTATTTAAAAATACAAATATTGCTGCAATTAAATGAGCACTCATTTTTCTAGTTTTAAATTCATGAAACTGACAAGGCTCCACCTTCATAGCTTACCTTGATAATCAGGCCCATATCGCTGCTCCAGCCCGGGAGGTGGGGGTCTCTGAGATAAGAACACTAAGAGAGCACAAATTTTTCACAAGAATATCAATTTTTTTAAATAAAAATTTTTATCTCAAAATTATTTTTGAGGTTTCAATTATTTTGAAATATAATTTAAAAACAAAGTGCCATCTTAGTGTCGTATAACAGTGACCCACCGGGCCCACCACGTCCAGTAGCAGAATACAGAGCACAGATTCCCAAGGCAGCAAATGTGCACAAGCAATTTATTAGTTAAACATTTATCATCATCTAACAATAATAATATTTCCAACTTATAATTAAATTCAGTTTCAAATTTTAATTTGTTTAAATCTGTATATTTTGGTTTATAAAAAATAAACAAAAATATTCAATTTTTAAAATTTTTTTTTGTTTCTGCACATTTGCAATATAGGGAACAATGCAATAAAATCTTAACATGAGATAATATTTGGAGTTTTAATTGAAAATTGAAAATTTTAGAAATATTTTTAACTGATAATTTAAAATTTTGAAATTTAAAAATTTAA
>JAQFZN010000273.1:0-36949 GCA_034687075.1 Geophilus carpophagus
CAAAAAAGTCAACTAAGACAAATCAAATCAGATGCTCATCATAATATAATTTTAACCATTGCTCCGAACAGGTCGGGTTGGGTCGGGTTCAGACCGCAACCCGACACCGACCTATTTTTCAGGTCGGGTTTGATTTTTACAGGTCGGATTGGAAACTCAACCCGACCTGACCCGACCTGAAACTTGTGGGTTAGTCCAATTTTTTAAACTTTAAAAATATACAAATAAAAATTACATAATAAGCTATTTGTTATATAGTTTGTATTTGTATATTATTCAGTTTATTTATTAAAAGGTATTTATATATAAATATTAAAATAAAGCTATTTATTTACAAAATATACAGAAAACATACAAAAAAAATACACAAATAGCCAGTAGACAAAATTAAAAACCAATGTAAATGTTGAAAACAAATGTTTTAACATTTCAATGCATGCACAGACGACCCGAATATAAATGAACAAATAAAATGTATTTATTGCATAAATACATTTTCTTCGTTTATTTAATTTGGATCAACTTGCGGGTTTAATCAAAATTCAGATCAGGTTGCTATTGCAACCCGACCTGAAGCCAAACCCGATCGACCCAACTCGTGACCCGACCCGATCGAGCACTGATTTTATTTAACATCTTGCAACTTTAAAAAAAGTCAAAGTGGCCTTTTTGTACCAAAGTGAAATTGAATAGTCGTCTTGCTTAAACTCAAATTTAAACTCAACGGATATTTACGATTACCATGAAATGAAACACAATCTAAAATAAAATGATTATTTTTCCAACTGTTTAGGTTTTAGGTTCAACACCCATCGGTATACAATTGCCTTCAAAATCTGGTACAATCAGGACTTTGCCAGCAGGCACACCCCCTTCCTTTACCATGAGGACTCCGTTGCCCCTTAATATTTTGACAACAGCAGTTCCAACTAATGTGACATCAGATGCAGAATCACCAGGTCAGCCACAACCTCATCCGTCGTTTCTCTTACAGACGGAAGATCTACGGCATCCTGAAGTGCAAGGCTCTCCTTCTTTGCACACGTGACTCTTTAATTTGTGTAGAATTTGTTTGAAAAATATTTGTGATGCCATTCTGCCGCTTAGGCAGGTGCTTTTTTTTCCTCCTCTCCTTTTCTCCCACCTGTTGGCCCTGTGTTTAAAAAGACTGAATGTGAGGAAGTTGGCTGAATTTTTCGTACTATCTTTTCTCACCTCTGAAAAAGAAGAATGATTTGGACCAACGTTGCATCTCCTTTGTCTATAGTTATATACTTTATTAAAAATTTAAATGTAAACAGTGCAGAGCATGGAGTTTTAAATCTTATTTTGAGATTGAGAAGTTCTAACAAATCACTTTAGTCATGCAAATTGAACTTTAATGTTGGTATATAAAATGTTGTGGATAAATTTATATACAAATTATATATTTTTTTGTTTTATCTTTAATTTTTTTGTTTGGTTTGGATGACAAAAATTGTGGAGATTTGATTCTTATAATTGTAGAAGAAAAAAATTCCATGCCTTTTTGAGATAAAAGTTCAGCAAGATGGAGGCAAAGTCTTTGTATATAGTATGATAATATTGCATTCATTTCATTTTGAATTGTAATGAGATGATACATGAAATGAGTTTTGAGCTCCTAATATACGTGATATTTTTTATTTATAGGTCCTCGTACCACAGTGTAGTGGTTATCAAAAATTCTCTTTGGCCTTAATCGTGTTAACGCATTTTCTGAAGAAAGAAATTTCTCTTTTTATTTAATAATTTTTTGTTGATGGAATAAAATGTTCTCTACTATTATAAATTAAATAGTTATTGATTTTGAAAGTAGGTAAATTAAATAGAAATCTCTATTCTTAAAAGGTTTGTCATGTTGAATACATTTTTAAATAATTGTAGGAAGGAGAAAGTTGTGATTTTGGGTGATGTCAATTGTTACTTGCTTATGCAGGATTGGGTTTGAGTTTGAATTTGTTGCTGTTAATTTGAGTTTACGCTTTACTTTGCATTAATTTTTTATTTGTGGAGTCAAGTTCTTATTTTATTTTGTTGTTTTTGCGTTTTTTGTTAGTTTTCATTCCAGAATGAATTTTGATTCAGGATTTGCACGAGTAAATTGATTTATTGGATTTAGCAGTTGAAAAATTGATTTTTTTTATTTACTCAATTAATTTATCCTTTCTGAGTTGAGTTATCTACTCAGTTTACTCGTTGATAACTTAATATTTATGTTTTGAATTAATTATTTTATCTATTAATATTAAATTTGTGTAAATAATCTCTTGTCCTTCATCAGAAAAATTAGCCCTATCTGGCTTGTTTTCACTTGTCAGACATTTGTAAATTGCTTTTATTTTGTCGTAAAGAAGTAAAATGACGAGTAAACTCATTTAGTACCTAATAAATCATTCTGAAATGCAGTTAGGAAAAACAGCTCTTTTTATAAGACAACTTTATTATTTTAATTATATTTATATATCTATAAATAATAGTTTGTCATTATTATTACACAAGGAAAAATTGTTGTTTTTTTTAAATTTTGTTCATATATTTCTTCAACTTTAATCAGATTTAAATTTCTGTTAAAATTTGCTCGTGTAAATCCTGACTATACCGCACAACAGAAATAACAAATCTTGTTTCAATACATTCAATAATTGAATAAATATTTGAAAATAAAATTATAAAGATGAATGCAACTTGTACGTACATATTTTAGACTTTAATCCATCACTTGAGCTGATTTTTTATGTTATTAATTTCTATAAATTGGTCCAAAATGTTTTTTGTTTCAATTAGAAATCCCAAATAATAATAATATACATCGATGTAAATCAATCAACTGATTTTGTTTTTTATTTTTTAATAGATTTCATAATTCATTTATTAAATATGAGGAAAAAGTACATTTATTTTCATCAAATAATTAAAAGAATACATTTCAATCATGCACCAAAAGCAAAACATAATTTTAAACTATGTACAAAAATTAAATCTGTGTTTAAACTTTGCTGTTTAAGAGGCTGGTCGATCATGCTTCTCGTATAGAAGTGAGAAAATTGGTGATTGCAAACTTTCAAATACCATGTTGTAATTAGTCAAGAAAAAAATCATAGGTGTGACATTTTGTGATGGTAGAAAAATTGTTTTGACATTAATTTAGAACTATGACCTTAGCATTTGTGAGGTTTTATTTTCCTTTATTTTGTTTATTTGAATTTTTTTCAGTTTAATTTATTATTAAATTTATTAAAATAATGGTTATTTATCTACCACCTCCACATTTTCTGTAATTATTATTATTATTATATTATTATTATTATATTATAATTATTATTATTATTATTTTGGTTGGATTTAAAATTTCTACTTACATTCCAACTGTTACAAAAAATTTTAAGCTCAATTTTCTTTTATTTATTCATGTGATTAGCTTTATTATTAAATGAAAAGAGATGTGAAAAATATTTGGGCATATGTTGACAAGAGTAATTTATGTTTTTCTTGTATTTAACATGGAGTTGGGTTAGTGTGCTGCCTTGGTTCTCTATTTTTAAGTTTTTATTTGTTTTGTTAACTTTTGCAACAAGTTCGTAAATAATTTATTTTTAAAAAGCAAATACGTTTTCATCAAGTTGCTTTCGTTTTTCGTTTATTTTATTTTGTTTTCAAAATGATGTTTAAATACTTCCAGTTGTAACTAACCCCGTATGTGATACTTTAAGCTGTTGTTTGCACTCCATGCTCGGCTACTTCTTCCTGGTGGCGCACTGTAGCAATTTTTAATTAATTATAACGCAAATGCTGAAGCTTGTATTGAAAACTGGAGAGTCTTGTTGGACATGACTAATTATTGTTTATTTATCTCCCAGTTCTTTTATATTATAAAGAAATTAATTGGATGAAAAAAATGGTGTTTGCGGCGAGATCTATTTGCATAGAAAATTGATGAATTAGGTGTGTATGTATATGTCAACAGACTTTTGTAAAGCTGCTGTATATAAAATAAAATTAATTTATATACCTTTGTGTACAAAGAATTTAAGTCCATTTTTATTATTTTATTATTTAAATATTTTTGGAATCTTAATTTGTATGACTGATCACGTGACCACACGCATTAAGCGGGTAATGTGAGGTCAAAAGTCAGCCATTAAAGGTACCTCGTGGTCGAGCAACAAGTGTCTGATTTAGTACCGAGAACCGTTTGACTGACATGGAGAGAATTGGTAATGTTGCATACTGTTGAGTTTTAACGTTAATTAACTTAAATTTATTACGTTTCATATATTAAAGCCGTTATTAGTGTTTCTGATAAAACCGGAGTGGAAAAGTTTGCTACTAAACTTAAGCTGTTGGGATTTCGAATTGTGGCGTCAGGTGGAACGTCAAAAGTATTAGAAAATGCTGGTTTGGCAATAAAGTAAATTACATTCGAAGTTTTTTTAGCTTTGTTTAGTTTGTTTATTTTGTATTTAATTTTCAGGGAGGTTTCGTCATTAACTGGATTTCCAGAAATGTTAGGCGGGAGAGTTAAAACGCTTCATCCTGCTATTCATGGAGGTACTGAAATGAGATACAATCAGTCATCACGTGATTGCACTTTAAACTTTTTTTTTTTTATTCAATAGGAATTTTAGCTCGGGAACACGAGTCAGCCGAACTTAAAGAGAAAGGTTTTGAATTTATTACTATTGTAGTTTGCAATTTATATCCATTTGAGAAAGTTGTGTCCCAGTCAAATGTCAGTGTTAAAGATGCAGTAGAAAATATTGATATAGGCACGTATAAAAAAATAACAATAAAATATAACAATTTTAAAGTTTTTATTTTTTTTTATAGGTGGTGTGACACTTTTGAGAGCAGCTGCTAAGAATCATGAACGAGTTACTGTTATTTGTTCACCACAAGATTATGACCGGTTAAACAAAAATGTCTAAATAAATTCTAGTTTAAATTCTTATTTTGAAATTTATTTTAGAGTTATTTCTGAAATTGAGCAGTCCTCTACTAAAGATACGAGTTTGGATACGAGGAAAAGTTTAGCTTTAAAGGTTGTGTTTAATTCTACTTAAAATTTATTTATATCATTTGAATTGTCTCGTTTGAAAATGTACGTTTTGGGCACTAAATTTTCCTCGTGTTAACTGTTTTAAAGTCATAATTTATGCATCAATATGTATTACATTTTTCTATTGTATTAATTCAAGCTGAAGTCATATATTTTGTTTTGCTAAATAGAAAAAAAAATCATAGAATTTAAAATAATTTTTTTTTATTTCAAACAGGCTTTTACTCATACTGCTCATTATGATTCTATCATTGCTGATTATTTTCGTAAGGAATACAGCGCTGGGGAATCTCAATTAACTTTACGATATGGAATGAATCCTCACCAAAAAACCTCTCAAGTTTTTACTACGCTTCCTGCTCTTCCACTGAAAGGTAAATACAGATAATCACAATAATCACAATGAAATTAATTTGAGATTTTAGTTTTGAATGGTTCTCCCGGTTTTATAAATTTCTGTGATGCTTTAAATGCCTGGCAACTTGTAAAAGAACTTGAGGAAGTTCTTGGAGTACCGGCAGCTACATCATTTAAACACGTCAGTCCTGCAGGTAAATTGAATAAATAAATAAAAATTGTAGAAAGATTAAAAACTGTTTTATTTAAGGTGCTGCAATCGGCATTCCTCTTTCATCAATCGAAGCAAAAGTATGTCAAGTTGACGACCTTGCTTCTCTCTCTCCTTTAGCCACAGCTTATGCTCGTGCACGAGGTGCAGATCGGATGTCATCATTTGGAGATTTTATTGGACTGTCTACAAAATGTGATGTGTCAACAGCTAAAATAATATCTCGAGAAGTATAATTAAAATGTTTTTTTTTTATACTTTTAAATTGAATTTTGTTTTGTTTTCAGGTATCGGATGGAGTTATTGCTCCTGATTATGAGCAAGAAGCTCTTGAAATATTAAAAAAGAAGAAAAATGGAAATTATTGCATTTTGAAAGTATTTTTTATTGTTTTATATTCATTTTGAATTTAAATTATAACAACTTTTGTTTTCTATAGATTGATGCATCATATATTCCTCCTGAACAAGAAGAGAGAACTTTATTTGGTATCACAATGCAACAAACAAGAAATAATGGAGTAATTAATAAGGATTTGTTGAAGAATATTGTGACTGATAATAAAAATGTAAAAAAACTTGCATTTTTATTTACTTTACTATTTATAATAATAAATTTTATTTTAGTTACCAGCAGAAGCTGTGAGAGATTTGTTAGTTGCTACAATTGCACTAAAATACACTCAATCAAATTCTGTGTGCTTTGCTAAAAATGGACAGGTAAACATTAATAAACAATTTAACATTTTAATCAATTAATTTTTGTTCTTTTGTATTTAGATTGTGGGAATTGGAGCTGGTCAACAATCTCGCATTCACTGCATAAGATTGGCTGGAGATAAAGTGAATAATTGGTTAGTTTATTACACTTGGGGGTTCTGACTCATCATATACATTTAATATCTAATATTTATCTATAGGTGGTTGCGTCATCATCCTAAAGTTATGGACTTGAAATTTAAAAAAGGAGTTAAACGTGCTGAAATCTCCAATGCAATTGACATGTACGTAAATAGAAAAATAGGACAGGATTTGAGTAAATCTGCTTGGGAAAACATGCTTGAGATTTCTGCAGAATTGTTAAGTGATGTAAGTTATGCATAATTAAGCAAATTATAGTTCCATATTAATCCTTTATTTTTATTATTGTAACAGGAAGATTGTGATTCCTGGATTAAAACTCTAAAAGGTGTCGCTCTGAGTTCAGATGCATTTTTTCCGTTTCGTGATAACATTGACCGTGCTGTTCAGGTAATTTAGCTACAATCTTATCAAATTGATGTAATTATTATTAATTTATGTTTTAATAAATGTATTTTTAGAGTGGTGTTGAATATATTGCAAGTCCATCTGGATCTACCAACGATGAAGCAATAATAGAAGCATGCAACCAGCATAAAGCAGTTCTTGCTTTCACCAATTTGCGTTTATTTCATCACTAAACTTTTATAATAAAGTTTTTGCTTTGCTATTTTGTATTTCATAACTGAACAAAAAAATTACGGTGCCATGTAATCTATTTTTGTATCAGCACTTTAAAAATAAATCAATGAAAGTTTCAAATTTTCTTCACTTTCAATTCCTGGCAACTGAGGGCGCTAGCATTGCTAACGAAGGCTTCGTCCGTTCTCGTAATATACGATCCTTTAGTGCGATGATGTCATCGTTCCTACCTGACAGTGCGAGTGGGGACTTGGGGTAGGACAAGATTTGAGCTGATCCAGAGTAAATTGTATAATTGGATTTAAGAATAGAAATTTATCGTTGTTGATTGATTGATTGAAGTCATGTTTCGTTATGAACCGCTGTTATTTTCGTGTAAAGGAGTGTGTGCAGTTGATTCTTAAATCGTCGCCCGCTTGATGGAGCATTGCTTTAGGCCTTACGAGGCCTCCGCAAATTCAAGAACATGGACGCTTGAATATCATCGAAATATCACTTCTGTAACCGGAGCATAATATTTGTTGTTCGTGGGACAGTTTTCTTATCACGAAGGTAAGATATCGGTTTAAATCGTTGGATGTAGATTTAAGATGTTGCAAGCCTGATCTAAAACATGTTCCTACAATAGTTAACACTTTTTATAACCAATTTTTTAAACCAGTAAAATCATTAAAGTTAAAAAAATTGATTTTAAATTTACCGTAATAACATAAATTTCTTATATATTTATATTTATTAATGTTAAATTTGTTTTATGTTAGGTGATTTTTTTAATTTAATTAATTTAATTTATAATTTATTATTTCTTTAAGGAATTTTTGTGTTATTTTGTTTATTTTTTTTATCTTATTTAGAAAGCAAAGATTTTATGAGATGCGGTTTGCTGTGTTTTCTACACACAGCTGAATCGGGATTTTCGTTGGGCTTGAAAAAATAAATAAAAATACGTTATGTCATAAATGGTAAGATTTATTGTTGAAAAAACCTGTTTCGATCATATTTTTTAATTTTTTTTTAGTATAAAACAAGAAAAATTTGCTTGATTGACCTTGTTTTAGTAATGTTTGTATTTTATACTGCACCTTGAGTAGGCCTAAAATTGTAACCAATTGGGGTATGAAGGCGAATTGTGATTAACTAGTTTTTAAAAAAAAAATCAAACAAAAAACACGTGAATTTCACCACCAAAGTATAATAACAAAAAGTATTTTAAAATCTATATTTAATAAAAAAATAAAGTAAAAAATATAAAAAATAATTTTTATATACTAAAAACTGTAAACTTGAGCCTAAAATCGTTGAATTTAAAATTTGTTGAGTTTTTTTTTCTTTTTCAATAAATAAAAAAAAATAAAATCAATAAATTTTAAAAATAAATTAATATACCTTAATGTGCGTGTGTATGATTATAATTTCCAGTTTTTTTCTTATTTTTTTCTTATAAAATATAAAAACATTTTTTTTTGTAAAAATGATGTTTTTTACTCTCACTTAGAAATTATACTTCGTAGTGACCGAAGAAAGTCTGGGCCAACGTTTATCATGGCCAAGCTTGAGAGTGAGTAGGCCCCTATAAAGACTGAAATTGAACTCACTTTAATACTTACTTTTACCATTATTATTTTCATTAATTTTAAATTATTAAATGGATGTTGTTTTATTTTATTTTCATTATTATTATTATTATTATTATTATTATTATTTTAATTTTATTTCTTCTCTGTGTTGTCTTTAGCACACTCACATTTATTTATTGCTTCTGATAATACTCATGGTCTTGCCATTTTAAAATCAAGTAAGCCTAATTCGTTTTCCTGCAATATTGGTGAATGAGCTTTGCTGTGTGCAAGTTTGTTGCTTTTTATTTTAAGTATGAGACGTTTGCCTTCATATCATAAACATGGCTCCATTGGAAGCAAAAAATTTCACTGTTTTTTTTTTTAATTTTTTAATTAATTTTTTATTTTTCAATTTTTTCAAAGGTTTAGAAAATTGTTAGTGAAAGCATTCAATTAAAGCTTGTTGTTGAACGTTTATTTTTAGATATAAAGGTCATAAATTTTGATTTTATTGTTTTAAGTGTTTAATTTTTTGTTTGTATTGGAGCAATGGTTTGTAAATTAGAAATGTGTGGGTATGAATATTGTTTGTTAGTGTTTGCACCATTCATTGTAATTCCTTTACTTATCTAATAGTACTAAATAGAATAATTTTGGCATCAAGTATTTAAAATATGCTAAAAATGTATTTATTTTTTCAGTACCAAGCATCGTTGTCAATAATACGGGATCAAGCACAAGTATGGAGAAAAGTCGAAGTTCAAAAAGTCGGCTTTCAAAACAGAATGAATTTGACGAAGTCGAAGAAGATCCTCCATCGGCGGATACAGTAGCTCTAGCCATTGGTGAAAATAATCAAGCTGATAAAAGAAATGACAAGGAGAATCCTTCAAAAAATGATAAAACTGATTCTTCTACCTTGTTTACTTTACCAAGGCAAAGGGTACATCAAATTTAAATATTTTTTTAGTTCCATTTTTTTAAAATAAATTTTATACAGTGTAAACTGTTTAACAAGAAACCGAGGGACAGAAATAATTTTTTGTGTTAATCAGTTTTTTATGTTAAAAGAACAAAAAAGACGATGTCAAAATGTGTAAAAGTTATTGTGTATACCCCGCAGGGGGTTGCGGGTACGTAAAATTCTATATAACCCGCAGGTTATATTCGTGAATATGGAACTATAGACTATAGACGTTAAATGAAAATTTTTAATTTAAATTTTGTGTATTGAGTAACACTGTCTGATTGGTGGTAGATATGTTATTCACCAATCAATATTGTTTTCAAGGGTCAAGGTCAAAATAATCTACAAAAAATTTTCATATTAAGAATTTTTTTGTTGTTTTAATCAGTTTTCATGTTAAACAGTTTCCATCATGTCTTTTTTCAAACTGGTTGGCGGTTACCTCTTACTGCTTTTTTTGTTTTTTAACTTTGATACTTCTTAATTAGTCTCATCCTAAAGTGAAACTACTGCAACGAAGTCATGCTCTTCGTGATGACACTTCTCCTCCTCCACCTGATGTGGAAGTTGTTACAAGCAATGTACTGAGTGTTACTTCTACCAATACAATAGTCACTCAGGTTCGATTCTTGTTTATCTTTGTGCTTTTACTGTTGTTGCTTTTTTTATTTTTTATTTTTGTTTTTAACACTGTCATTTGCATGCAATTCTTTTATTGGGACTTTGATCTAATTTTAACCATTTAATTACAAAATTTATTTTGGTGAGTAGCGTTTTATCGATTTTAGATAGTTTTGAGTGTTTAAGGTGGAAATTTAGATTAGATTAAATTGTGAATGAAAATTTTTATTTCATTTTAGTTTTTATTCATTTATTTTTTAGACTAAAAATTCTTCTAATAAACATAAGTTAGGAAAGCAAGGCAGCTCTCAAGGTAGTCTGGATGGATCCTCACCTTGTTTATCAAGAGGTAAATATTTTTAAACGTGGAATTTATTTATTTATTAATGGGAAAATTTAATTTTTTGAATTATTTTTAGATTCAAGTTTTGAACAGTACAGTGATTCGACCGGTACTGATTTGACTCAATTTCTTGTCGAAACACTTCATCGAAGTCAAAAAGACCGCATGATGCTATTAAAAATTGAGCAAGAACTTAGCATATTTGCTAAGGATAACAAGTAAAGATTAGTTTTTGTTAGATGATAATGGGACATTAATTGAGATTGTAGTTTTAAAGCACAGTAGCAGTTACTAATTACATTTTTAATTTGAATTTTTAATCTGAATTTTAATCTAGAAACCTGCTAGATTTTATATTCTTTTTTCTAAACACAAGATTTGAATTAAGCGTTTTTTTATTGGAGATTTTATAGTTTACTTAGCATCTAATTAATGATTCTGTTGATTAATAACTGAATAATAGGCTAAATAACACAGATTTAGTGGTAAACAGACTCGATGCTTTAATTTTAGATGGAATCTTTCAAAACAAGATTAGCTGCTTTTAAAAGTAACGATATTAATATTTAAAAAATGTTTTTGCTGCATTATTGATTCTGAGGTGTATTATATTTTTTAAAGGCATATGTTATATATTAAACCAACTAGTGATTTAATAGTAACAGTTAACTTTATTATGTTTTTAGATTCTTTATCATTAATGCAGTAAATTAGGAAATCAAATTAAATATTTAATGCCAGTTTAAGCTTCATTACACAAGTGCTTTAATTCATACTTTAAAGCATTAATTAAATGTTAAATTAAAAAAAATCATTTTTTCTATATAATTGATAATTAGTAGTGAATTAAGCTTAACATGATAAATTAATGTTAACAACTTGAGTATTTCATAAGCAATCACTACTAGATTACTACCTTATTAATTGTGTTCTCTTTGCTATAGTCGGCAGTATTACCGGTTTCCACAAATGGGTTCATATCAGCGAATGTTGGTTCATCGAGTGGCAGCTTATTTTGGAATGGATCATAATGTAGATCAATCTGGGATGTCCGTTATTGTTAATAAAACAAAAAACACGCGAATGTACGGTGAAATTTGTGTCTGTTTTTAACATTTAATTAATTTAGATTTATATTTTACATGTTATAGTCCTGAGAAGAGATTTCGTGATCAAATTAGGGACGAGTTGATGCCGGAAGAACCTAAAAAATCTATTTTAAAACGGGATAGTTCTTCGTTCGAGGAAGGAAAAGATGTAAGATTGCATGAATTTAACCATTCGTTTGACTTTTGAGTTAACATAATGCAGATGGATGGATTTTTTTAATATATAAAATTTTGTTTAATTAATACTAATAGAATTAACATTATACAAAAAGGCTTTCTTTTAACTAGAAGTTTAAATGTTAAAAACAACGAACTGATTTCACATAAATTGCAGTATCTGAATCAACTGCCTTTTGTATGAATAAATAATTCAAAATTTGCTTTAGTTTTCGGTACCACTGTGGCAAATATTTTTTTTCCTATTTTGTTAAATAATTTTTTTGTCATCTGCATCTTTTAAGATAGGAATGTGTTCAGGTAACATTTTGTATATTTTTTGTTTGTTCTCTTCCATGAGAATTTTTTTACTCGAATATTTTATTTTTTTAATTTTGAATGTGACAATTTGTTTTCATGGAATTTTTTTATTTTTATTTCTATTTATTTAAAAAAAAATATATATACGAATATATACATATAATATATTTTTCTATTGTTATTTGTCTAACGAAGTTGCTCTCTGATGACTTTTCGAATTTTTTTAAAAAAAAATAATAAAAGTAAAATTTATATAGAAAATAGCTAACAAATTTGAAAAAAAAAAGAAAAATTAATTAAAAAATGAAATAAAAAAAATTACTGAATTTTTTTTTTTTTTATTTTTTAATTAAATTTTTTTTCATGAATTTGTTTGCTGCTTTTCTATATGAATTTTAAGGCAATAAAACTGGCACAGGGCTGGATGAAAACTTTTGTCACAGTGGTACATCTACTTCTCACCAAAAAAAAATAGAAAAAATTATTTAGTACAATTTATCATGTCAAAAAAATCTCATGTGACATAATAATTATTTCAGTTAAAAAGCCCTGAACGCCAGTTGTCATCAGAGAGCCGACGGAGCAAATCGTTCGAGGAGCGTGAGGAAGAATATGAGAAGGCCAGAGCACGAATCTTTAATCAGGATGTATGTCACGTTATTGCTTTTAAAGAAAGAAAAAGAAAAGGAATATAGTTACGAAGCTAGCAAACATAACGAGAAATTTAAAAAAATAATAATATTAATAATAAAATAATAATGAATCAAAAAGTGGGAAAAAATATGAAATATCCTCATTTACAGCTCAGCTCTGGTTCTCCCCTACCTCACCTCGCACACCTGCTTTTATTTAATTCTTTTCATTGACTCTTACCTAACGCATTTGCCTATCAACTTCCTTAACATTTATTTTTGTTTGGAAATGTAACTAGCTGTTTTTTTAAATAAGTAGATTAATAATTTAACTTGGGTGCATTCAAAATAGGAATAATTTGTCTTTAAAGTATTAAGAACGCAACATAAACAATATTTTGAATGCACTTGTTATTTAATATGTATTCTAAATTTTTTGTTTTTATTTATCTGTATATTTTTGTTGTTTATTTTTATAGTCCTCATCATCACAAGAAGGTCCTGTTGATTCTCCTGTTAGGTTTGTATTTATTCGTACAAATGTGTAGATCGAGAATACAATTAATTTTGTTTTGTAGGAGTCACGAAAGTACCCATAATTCTAGTCGTCGAAGCAGTCAAGAAGATTTACGTTGGATGACTGATGTTCGGCCATGGAGCAGCACGGATTCTGATAGTTCTAATCGACCTGCTAAATTAATCATAACTAAAACGTGTGCGAGTACTGAATCAGAAACGGGACTAACTGTATCAAAGGCATCACAAACATTATTGATGAAAGCCGAATCGGCTGATAACAGGGAAGCGTTAAATGTTCGCTCTCGACCACTGTCACTTCCAAAAGCTAGTAGCTTTGGTGGTATTTCTGTTCTAGTGCGAGGTGATAGCATGACAAGTACCCGAAGTGCTACACCAAGATTAACCAAAGCAGGTAATAAAGCAAAATTTTTAACGTAATATTTTTTATTATAAAAAATGGATATTTTTTAATTTCAAGTTTTAAAAAAAAATGATTTCTTTATCCTCTCGTTTTTAACGTTGCATATAGTTGAATCGATATCCGATATAATTTTGCCCATTCAATTGTAACTAAGCAGAAGATAATCGAAAAATCACCTAAATAAAAAATAAATCTGACAAACACCATAAAAAGCAATAAAATAATCAATTTAGTCCTATTCATTTATAGCTAGCTTTGACTAAGGTTGCATCTGGATCATTTTTGTTTTTTTCATAGCTTGAAACAAATTAAAATTTTATTTCATTTGAAAGTTGTGTTGCTGCTTTTGCATGCCAACTTTCTCATTTATTACATCTAGTTTGATCTATATAAAGAAAGTAGCGATTTAGTTATAAGTCATTAAGAATGAAATTGAAGTTTTCGAAAAAGCCTTCAAACTAGAGGCATAACTTTGGAATTAACTAACCAAAATGCATGTACAATCTACAGATAAATTTGTAAAAATGTTAAGTTAAAAACCGAATTAGTTGCTTTTTTATTTTGCTTCTAATAAAATTGTTTTATTATTATTTCAGATTCGTTTAGTCTAAACACTAATGCTTCAAATGGTGGCCCTAGTCATCAATTGAGTCCTAACCGTGCAAGCTGTAAAATTGAAAGTTTAGTGCCAAGTTCTTTACCAGAAACAACAAGTTTGCCGGTGACTTCAACTGTACCAGTTACACCAATAAATGCAACTGTAAACACGCAGACGTCAAATTCTGTTTCATTGCCTGTGCCGAACAATTTTTCCTCTACTTCAGCACAAATAGTTACAACAGCAGCTACAACAAATGTATGTTCGTTCCATCTTATTATTTGAATAAATTATTTCAATTTAATAATAATAATATTTTTTACAGCAAACTTCTAGTCAGACAATGTGGTCGAATTCCAACACTATGCCAACTGATTTGGGACCACCAAATTTTGTTCAAGGGCAAACTGTCATGTGGGCCGTTTCCAACATGGAATCTGTGCCTCCTGGGAGTGTACTTATCAACCCTCAGACGGGTACATTTTGTAATACTCATTGAAATATTTATTTATTCTTGTGATTATGATTATTATTATTGTTTAATTCTTTTTTAGGGCAACCATACTTAAATTCTGATGGTTCTGTTTATCGTCATGCGCCAAGCAATTCATCGTCAACTTCTTCCCATACATTTCAAACTATGGCAACTCAGTCGTTACATTCATCATTAGTGGTCCCTCCTTCTGCGCCACAGCCTTCATCGATGCAAACGCTTCAACCTTCATTGGTCCAAATTCCTCCGCACCAAGTTCAAGCGCCTTCTCAGGGTCCTCTGCCGATGCAAGCTCAGCCTCCGCAAGCTCCGCCGCCGCCGCCTCCATTACCGCCGCCGCCTGCGCAAGCAGCACCGTCTCAGCCTCAGATGCCACCAGTTATGCTGTATTCACCGCTTATTAATGCACCACATCCTCCTGAACAAAGACAGTTTTCTTTGGTAAAATTAATTGCAATATTGTAATGATACGAGGTAGTTGCATTGACTCAAAAGCTGCATAAGATTTTTTTTTTATTAAAGAATATTAAAGAATAAATAAATAGAAAAATTTGCCAAAAAAAGTAAAAATTTAAATGGATATTTAATAGTAATTATTACAAATTATTACAAAAAAATTAAAATTCTGCGAAAAATAAATGCTTTTGAATTGATGCCATAGCAAAATGCATAAAATAGTGCAGAATTTAGTCCTGTACAGGAAAAATAAAAAAAAATAATTTATTGATTTTATTTAATTTATTAAACATTTTCCCCTGAACAATCCGTGAGAAAAGTGTTGATATTTTGGAACTCCTACAGTGTTGGTGGTATAGATGTAGTGCTCTTATGTCCTCCATTAAATCTGGCATTGATTATTAAGTGTCTCTATTTGTTAGTTATTTAATTTATATTTTTATATATTTTTAGGATGGCAATACTGTCAATGATCTCAGCAATCAGTTATCTGGAGTATCTTTTTCGCATTTACCAACTGATTCGGGTGCTTCAGGTGATGGCGGACAAATGATGCAGACAAATTCAGCTCCAATGAACCAACAAGGATATTTTGTGCGACCAGCAGGACTGGTTGCAAATTCTCAGGGGAATGTTGCCCAGGTTTATACATAATAATAATAAAAAAAATTAATCAATGATGTTAAATAAATTAAATTGATTTTTTGAATTCTTCTAGATGCCAGTATACTTTGTTCCACCATCTGTGCCATCTGCCCAATCCCAAGTTCGAGTCATTTATCCAGTTTCCTTTTTATCTTCTGGCTCGCAAAATCAGCAGACCCCGCAATCAGGTCCGCAACCCCCACAAACCCTTGCTCAAGTTTCTTTGCAAAATGCATTGAACGCACAGTCACAATCGCAAATCACAGGTAATTTAAATAGAAAATTAATTTCAATACCATATTTACGCGTATATGGGCCGTGGATTATACAAAAACTTTCACAAGAAAAATCTATAAATTACTAAAATAGCTAAATGAGGTACATACATGAGTAAATTTAGTTATTTCAACATTTTATATTTTTCTTGTGAACGAACCAGCTTTAGATTGGGTATATACGGTATATATAATTTGCATAAGCCGCTGCCTATATATGTGAAAATATGGTAAATAATTTAAATTTAATCAATTAATTGTTTTATTAATTAATTTCAGGCCAGTATGTGCAAGGATATCCAATGGTTGGATATTCACAAGTCTCCAATCAAGCTGGTGGGGATAATTTTTCCTTATCTCCTTGTTATTCGTTGAATACACCTTCGATGGGAATTATGTCTGGGGCACCTGCAATGCCAAATTTTTATCCAGTACCCACTTCAATGGGTAGCGGTCCGTCAGCCAATGCGGGAAACACATCTTCGATGAACTCTAGTCAAGCCCCTTTTATGTCGAGCAATCTTCCTATGTATGGTCCAATACCTTCACTTAACCCTAGCCCTGCTTTGACTTCTGGGTCGTTCTCCCATTCGCAAGGTGTGTATCGATCGTCAACACCCCCTGCCCAATCGAGTGGAACAAAAGCGTTGGGTTTGGCTTTAAATTCGCCCTATGTAGGTTATCCGATGTTTCCGCACACTTCATCAGCACAAATGCAACCTGCGACTCCGCCAACTCCAACGCAAAGTGTACCTGGTCAAGCAACCATTTTCCCCGCTTTCTCGCAACCTGTTTTGAATTCGGCGTTTCCAATTTTCCGGCCGGGTATGCAATTGATGATGCGTTCCAGTACCCCTCCACCTGCAGCGCCGGCGCCGCCTCATAATCTCGTACAAACACAATACGGGAATTCGGCTGCTCCCATGCTCACCAAAAGCTTTAGTTTACCTGCTGATCATAGGTTTGGGAAAATGGCCAATGAATTTTATGTGGCTGATGCATCTGGTGTACCATTGACTGGTAATTAATATTATTATCATTTATTTAGAATTTATTTTTTAATTTTGTTTATTTATTCTTTTGTTAAAAGGTCATTCTCAAGATAATAAAAACATGACGATGTCTTCACTGCCGGGTAACACTAATAATGTACGCCCTCCTGCATCTTTGTTTGGCAGGGGAATTCCTCTTTTACAAGGTCGTTAGGAAACTTATTGCTTACTATTTGTTTATCCTATTTTCACGAATAAATGCTGCACTCGAAAATTATAGATCAATAATTTTTAAAATATAGAAAATAATAATATAAAGAAACAAACATCAGTTTAATACGGTTTTTAATAAACGCTTTTCTTATAATATCTGCCAAGTTTAATTGTGGAAATACGATACGTATTATATAACAATTTTTTTTAATAAAATTTAATTTGAAAAATATAGGTGACATGCGTTTATTGGGTCCACCTTTGCAACAACAACAATTAGCTGGTCCCGTTCGCACTTTGGTTCTCCCGCAACAAAGGATGCTCGCCCGTTTCCAGCCTCCTCAAGGAATGAATTCAAACATTAATCGGCCGCCGAAAATGCGCAAACAGCGTAGCAAAACGGGCGCCTCTAAGCTAGACACTGCCATTCTTACGGCGCAACCCTCTGCGAATCTGCCTGCGGACAGCTGTAGGTGGAGTGAATTTATTTTTTATTTTTAATATAATTAATTTATTTTTTCAGTTTTTTTTTTACCAGATGCAATTTCAGAATGAGTACAATCTCTTTTTTATTATTTCTTTACTTTATTCAATTTAAAATAATTAATAGAATAGAATATTAATACCCGTTTCAATTAATTTTTAGCATGGGCTCATGTCCTCGAAGTTCAAAGCTTGCCTGAAGGATTGAAATGTAGTGAAGTAGATAGGTACCTGGAAGAAGTGACTACATACGGGGGCAAACTTCAAATTCATGGCGGGGACGGAGCTAGCGACAGCATCGTGACAGGCAAACGCCAAGTGTTAGCCGTGTTTAAGTCGGACACGGAAGCCCAAAGTGCCCTCGTGAACATCAAGACCAACAAATTCGAGTTGCGGCTTCTTTCGAGTAAACCACCAAGTTAAATCCACCTTGTTAGAGACTATTTTTATAATGAATAGGGTTATTTTATGTGAGATTTTACTAGATTGTGAGTAAGCTAACGAAAGCCACGTGTTGGACGTTTTGTAATCATGTTTGGCAATGCCGTACAGCAGGTCTGGAGGCGAATTGCATGGCAGCGTGCTCTCACTCGCTCATTACGGACGCCACGTTGTTGAAACGTTTCTGTTAATTGTGTACAGTCATTCGTATTTATCTCATTTTTTGCCACCCCATAGATGATGACAAAGTGATCGATCTGTTTCTTGTTCTCATTAATCATCAAATGCAGAATGCTACTGGTTTGTTTTGTGTGATGTAGTCGTGAACTTTTTTGATTGGTCCATTCTTTTTTTTTTTAATGCGCTCAAATGTTTTTTTCGGGTTTTTTTTCTGACATAGATCAAGAATCGCAACAAAGTTTAATGAAATAAGATTGTGGCACTAGTAAATATTTAAAAAAAAGTTTTTTTTTTGTTCCAATGATTAAAACTTGTTATTTGTGATAAATTTATACGTAAGTTGTACATGACTCATTCTTTCTGGATCTCATTAAAAATTATAATGATTAATATTTTTTTCGTCGCAATTTCCTAACAAGGACAAATATTTGAGGATTATGAAGGAGAGAATTGTACAAATAAATATAAATCAAATGAAATTATTTCTATTGAATCAAAGTTAGGAATGAACACTCGATTTTATTTTGCCTTTAAATAGTATGTCAGATGAATAAGCCAAAAATGTTTGGAACACTTGTTTATGCACTAGTTATGTCAAGTTGAAGAATTACATGGGACAAGTTAAACAAAAATTTAAGTGATTTTTAAAAAAAAGTGATGTAATGTGTTTTGGATGTTTGGAAAGTGGCCACTTGTTTTGTTTCTGGATAAATTTTGTTTTTGCTAAATT
The DNA here is from genome assembly GCA_034687075.1 of Geophilus carpophagus. Lineage (NCBI taxonomy): Eukaryota > Metazoa > Arthropoda > Chilopoda > Geophilomorpha > Geophilidae > Geophilus > Geophilus carpophagus. The sequence goes on from JAQFZN010000273.1 coordinate 19,242, forward strand.
AAAATAAATATTGAATAGTATTGAATGTTGGTTGACCCTCAATAATATGGAAATAAATATCTTTAATTTTAATAAAAATTAATAAATATCAAGCCTTAGCTGGATTTTAAAAGTCTGGTTGAACATCTGACGGCCATTAGGCTTAATATTTATTACTGTTTTTCTTTTCAAACCATGTCTTAATTCTTCCTCCTGGTTGTTCTCGATGAAATTTAATTGAAAGTTGATTTACAACATCAAGTTTTGTGGGAAAATGTCAACGTTTTGAAGCTAATTTCCCGGATTACAATAAAGCAGTAGGTACAAATAATGTAACAATTTAATCAAATCACTTAAAAAATTTGGAAATATAAAAAAAAATTACAAAATATAAGTTAAAAAACTTTGATATCGGATGCTGAAGATTTAGACGATTCGGCACTTGTAAAACTAGCAAATTTTGTCAAATCATCGCTAGACTTTGTCATCTCACCATATCCCTCATTTTCAAATTTCAATTCCGATTTTGAATCTCTACTGGTTAAGCTTTCATCTTCTTTATCGTTGAATTCTTTCTTTCTTACGAAGTCAATTGTTAAACTATCGTTAGGGGTTATTTCTAATTCAATTGATTGTGTCTCTGGTGGTGGCTCAGGTTCTTCCATCTTTTCATCTCGTATTCGTTTTAATTTTCTTTTCAATTTAATCACACCTAAATTTCCTTTAAATTATTATTAAATTAAACCTATTACTTCATAATAAATTACATTTAACAGTCTGCATCAATGCTTTAGCTTCGGGCTTCGGCTTGTCTTCCTCTGTGGTCCTGTAAAATATTATAAAATTAAAAAAAATTCACTCAAGTAATAAAGTAATCGCATGAATAAAAGAAAATATTCTTACGAAACCCTGGAAGGCTTAAATAATCCTCTCTTATGAAAAAAGCAGTACACAATAAAATAATCCTTTTTCGTTTTAGGTTTTAACATTTTTTTCGACCATTGTAAAAGTATCTAGAAAAATTTATCAATTAATTTCGTTAATTAAATAAATTATTATTCTGTATTCATAAATATACTTACTAATAACCAGTATAAATTAAAAAGTTGTAAAAGAATAAGACCGAAAGTCACTGTCTCCACTAAGGGACGATCAATCTTTTCCATTGTACTAACTATTCCAAAATATAAGATTTTAGTAGGATACAAGTATAAAGTGTTGCACAACCTAAAAAAAAATAATTTTACTTATGGTAATTTCTATTTCAAAAAATAGTTTTAAAATAATTACCAAAGCAGTGTATACATTGAAAAACTCATATACGAAAAATATCTGAAAACTGACGATATTTTCTCCAAATAAACATTAATTCTCGTTACTTCAATTGCCAGAGCTGGAGTGTCATAGAATACACATACAAGTAATCCAACTTGATAATAACTATAAAGAAATAATATAATCATTTATCATTGCATTCATTTTTTCTAATTATAAAAATTTCAAATTTCCTCGTGAGAAAAAAAATTAACATTTGAATTTATTTAAAAAAAAAACTAAATTCATAATTTCAATTGAATTTCTCGTATTTTTAATTCTCAAGCAAATTCGCAATCTGTGTAAAATACTTACTGTAAGGTGTAAAATAGAGATATCATAATAAACTCAAGCGTATGCATAGTAAGGAAACTATATGCATGGTATTCCTTTTTAGCTTCTTTCAGTAGGTATGTAATTGAGTATATATGATAACTGAGCTGCATCAGAAAAAATACTTGCAAGCACTCATTTAACTGTTCACTGTCACCCCAAGCTGTGATGAAAAAAAAGTTTACTTTTTAGTAAACTTGCAATTTTTTGTCCAGGTAAACTTATCACATTGCCACGCCAATCCAGGTCTTAACATCAAGTTTTCACTTGCTGATAACACTCGGTATGTCCCATAAGAAACCATCGTTGCTTGGTATAGACAACGCCAAATACTTTCTGATACTCGTTTCGATTTGATAGCATTTATGTGGCATTTCTGAAATGAAAATTTATATTTGTTAATGTTTTGTTTCGCTCATTATGTTTATCGGTAAAGCTTTACCTGGTGAACTTTGTACACTTGAGCACTCATAATGTTCCATAGAATGTAAAAAAACAAAATTTTAGACGCATCGAATGTGTCTACATAGAAATAACTTTTCAATCCATCGAAAGAGTCGCTTCCTGTTTCCCATTGACTGGATTTTGTCGGTTCTTTTTCTTTCTCCTCTTTATCGTCATTATCCTCTTCGTGAAAAAGCAAAGAAACCGCCATCATCGTTCTAAAATTTTAATTAATAACCAAATTCATATTACTGTTTGTTGCTAAAGCAGCCGAGGTTTCACGAAAGCCCCTCGGAAGCTGCATTGCTCAGATTAGAGCTTCAAAATCAAAATGGCGCCTTAACAACAATATAATCATGCGGTTTCAATGACTACAAACTGTAATGCCGTGACTACGCCGCGATCATGCCACTTGTCGCACAATCATCGTAGTTATTTCATTGGGTATTTAACAGTAATGTGTTTTCATTTATGTATTATTATTATATTATTATATTTCTGATGTATTTTTAAAATAAAATAAATAAAACTGTATACTGTAGACGCGTTTTTAGTCAGATAGTAGCTGGTTTTTGTTTCTAATTTTTCATCATAAAACATTGACATCAAAAAATAACATTTGAAATCACATGTACCACGTGGTTTGACCACCGGTATTTTAAATTTCGAGCGCAACCGGTTGATTTTATTAAGTTCACGGTCACTTTTCTTGGAACATTGAAAATAAAGTAAAAGAATAAAATAGTAGAATTAATTTTCTACAAACCACACAACATTAATAATTCAAAAATTAACATTTTATATTAGTTGTTAGTAGTTACTTTAACATGATTATAAGAGTGATTAAACATGATAATAATTTTGGATATCGCCTCTTCGATTTACCCATAACTCGCCAAAATAACGAATCAGAAGAACTTAAACTTCTTACGTCATCATTCAGCTTTAAAAGCTGTAAAGCACACTCGCATGGATTTGTTATTGCAATGCATCATTTAAGACTAAGGTTAGTAAACATTGGATCACGTTATTTTAATTCCACTTTTAAACACTGTATCAGAAACAGCATCATGACTACACAATCAGAAGATCAAGTTAATGAAGACGACCATTCTTCTTACATAGTTGTAAAAGAAGGAAAAGCCAAAATATTATTTCGAAGTGAAAAAGATGTATTTTATAATCCTGTGCAAGAGTTTAACCGTGATTTGAGGTTTTTTTTTAAATTTCCTTTTTGTTTTATAACAATACATAAAAATTTTACTAATTTGAATTTAATTTTTTTAAATTTTAGCATTGCTGTAATTAGAGAATTCACACGTGATTATTACCGAAATGGTAAAACACTAAAACGAAAGCATACAAACGATGACAACATTGATACAAATGATGAAATTGAATTAGAACCGGGCAAATGCTACCCAGTACGTGAAAATAATTCTTAAAACTAATAATATAGTTTTTAATTATAAAAATATTTTAATTTTTGTCAGGATGGAGTTACGGTTGTAGAAGCATTAGCAGCTTCAGGAATGCGATCAATTCGCTATGCACTTGAAATCGGTGGATTGAAATCAATAACATCTAATGATGTAGCAGCTAAAGCTGTTGAATCAATTGAAAGAAATGCTAAATTTAATAAAGTAGATAATTTGATAAAACCAAATAGAGACGATGCTGTGTTAGTTTGAAATTTATTTTAATCAAAAGTATATATTTTTAATTTTTAATTTATTTATTAGAATGCTGATGTATGGAAATAGAAAATATAGTGACCGATTTCATATTGTTGATTTGGATCCATATGGTAGTGCTGCTCCATTTTTGGATGCTGGTGTGCAATGTGTTGCTGATGGAGGTAATTTAAACTTAATCAAATGAAAATTATTGCGCCATGACAGTTTTTTTTATGTTTTGTCTTAGGACTTTTACTTGTAACGAGTACTGACGCTGCTGTTTTATGTGGTAACTCTCCAGAAACATGTTTTGCTAAATACGGAAGTGTTTCATTGAAACTGAAATGCTGTCATGAAATGGTAAAAAACAAACAAAAAGGATGGTATTGTTTATTTACGCATTTATTTATTTATTTTAGGCACTAAGAATACTTTTATACTCTATTCAATCTCAAGCTACTCGATATGGTCGTTATATAATTCCAGTTTTATCAATGTCAGCTGATTTCTATATTCGTGTTTTTGTTCGAGTATTTAGCAGTGCGGCGCTTGCAAAACTTTCAGCCAGGTTCGAATTCATGAAACGTATTTTGAAATTATTATTACACATAGATCCCACTTTGCGTCGATCTGTTTTGTATTTTTTCAAATCTATAATATGCCTGAATTACAACTAATTTTTGCTCTCATTCGCTGTATTTTAAAAGTAGCGTTTTTTTGGGTTTGTTTTAAACAGCTAAAAAGACTAAAACGTAAATGGCTTCCAATGTCCGTTTTATAATTCAATTTGCGTCGTGTTTTTTTTTGGAACATACCTACTATGCAAAGTGGGGTCTAGGTGCAATATTTATTACGTTGACATTTATTTCAATTTTTACTTTTGAGTTTTTTAATAAATTTTTTAGTAAAGCTGCGATGGTTTATCAATGTACTGGCTGTGAAAGTTTCACTTTTCAAAAACTAGTTAAAGCAACTCCACATGAAAATGGAAAAAAGTACACTTTTAAAATTAATGGGAAAAAATTAATAAATATGTAATATTTTTTTTATAACAGTTACAGGTTTTCTCCTGGAAATGGTCCTGCTGTAGGCCACACTTGTTCTAATTGTGGTTTTCAACATAAAGTAATATTTGTGAATATTGTAAAAAGCCAAATTTTGAACTTAAATTATTCTTTTTAAAACATGTTTAGGTTGGTGGCCCTATTTGGACAGATCCAATTCACGATAGAAATTATCTTAAGAAAATAATAGCATCTGTGGAGAAAAATCCAGACGATTTTCAAACAGCAAACAGAATTATCGGTGTTCTAAGTGTTATGTTAGAAGTAAGATTAATTAGAAATATTCGTATGAAATTTAGAATTTAGTTGATTAATATATTCATTTCACAGGAATTGCCAGATGCACCTTTATTTTATGTACTTGATGGTCTTTTTTCCGTTGTTCACTCGGCAGTTCCAAAAATGGCAATTTTCAGGTAGAAAAATTTAATTAAATAATTATTTTTTAAAGTAAATTATAAAGAAATATTAAATTTTTAGGTCTGCTTTGTTAAATGCTGGTTATCAAGTTTCCGATTCACATGCGAGTAGAGCGTCAGTAAAAACTAATGCTCCAAGCAATGTAATTTGGGATATCGTGCGCGAACGAGTATATTTTCATTTTATTTTTTTTTAAATAATTATCTAAACATAATATTTGATCAAAAGGCAAAACTCATAGGAGCTGGAAAAAAAGCAGAAGAAAGCAACAGACCAGGTTCAGTCATTATGTCAAAAACATCTTCGATTAATGTGTGCTGGGATATTCATCCACTAGCTAGAGCTGAATCAAAAGAAAAAAATTTAGTTCGTTATCAACACAACCCAGAGCCAAACTGGGGCCCTAAATGTAGGTCAAAAACAAAGTAAGTAGATACTTAATTACTTTTTTTTTCATCGTTCAGATATGAATTCATACTTGTACTGGAAATTGATTATTATTATTGCTCAGTTTTTTGCTTCGTTAAAATTGAATATGATTTTAAAACGTTTGTATTGCAGCTTACTTGCGGATGATGAGATGAGCAAGAAAAAGATAAAACAAGGTAAAAGACAAAAAAGAACTTTAAGTGAAGACAGGAACTTAAAAGCTTATCAGTGTAAAAGATTTAAAGAAGGAAAATGTGATTTGGGTGATGCATGTAAATATTCTCATGAGGCGTAACAAAACAGAGTGTTGCTTGTATTTTAGAAAAATAAAATGTTTTTTCTTTTTTCGAGTTCTTTTATTGAATTTTATACGAAGTGATTGTTATTTATTTCTTCTGTTACAATCAAATAACAATGGGCATTAGGTTTAAGGTCAAGGTAGAAAAAATAATGCGGAAATATAGCTCAGCTAAAAATTTATGCTAAAAATAAATGGTATTCAGGTAAGTAATGGAAAAATGTGTAAGTATTTACTAATTTAACAGACTTTTTCTTCATTTTTCAGTATTTTCAAAATTATCTTACGAAAAAAGCAATTAATAAATCGTTCCATATTTGTTAAGTGATCTTGTGACAAATAATGACGTATTTTACTATTGATGTGTAAAATAAATTGACTTTTATAATTCATATATTCATATTTATAGATCTAAAGTATCAATCCGAAGATTAGAAACATTTTGTTACAACTGTACACTTCGATCCGGTGCACTGGCTGCACTCGCATTTATAGCTGCAAGTTACCGAAATTATTCTATTTATTGTATATAAATTAATTTTTATTTCTAGTTATATTACGTGTTATTTGTTTTGATGATGGGTTTCTGGCTAATGTGGATGGGAGAATGGAAAAGAGATACAGCGGTAAAGAAAGCGGATAAGGGTGTCAATAGTAAGAAATAAATAATATTAATGAGAAAAATTTATTTACTAAAAAATTTATTTTAAGCTTGGCATATTGCAGCAATTCTTGCCTTTATATTTTCTGCAATTAATTTGCTTAATGTAATGTTTATTTCTCTGGCTTTTACCAAGGTAAAGTTAATGACAATTCTAAATTACTTAATTGAAACTTTCTTGGTTTTTATTTTTTAGTCTTGTTACCAATTGATCATACCAACTTTAATATTTCTTTTCTTTTCTATTGGAGTTAACCTAGTTCACATAGCACAAAAAATTGGATTTCTTTCTAGGGTGAATATATTTAGGATAATGAATTAATACTTTAATAATTGTTGTACATAATATTTAAAAAAATTAAAGATATCACCGCTGGGCGATACTCTTCCTGTTACGGAATTGTTCGAAAGTATAATTTATGATTGTCTGTTTTGTGGTGTTATGGTAAAGTATTCTTAGAGAAAGTTATTTAAACACTTTAATTATTATTTTTATTATTATTTCAGTGTTATCTATGGGCCATTTTGCTTTCTTTCTATTTACAAAGTAAGGCTGAAAATTCGACAACCAACAGACAACAACAGACAATAAAATAAATTTTTACAAACTAAAATCTGATTACTTTTAATACAAACCGTGTCAGATTATCTATTAGACAAAGTAGACAAAACATGATTTATACATTATTCCGTGAGGTGTTGCCCTTCAGCTTTACTGCACTATTTTGATTTTAAACTAAAAGAATAACAAGTCTATTTACTTAAATGTCATGATAAATGGATTAAGGGAACAATTTGCATTCGCCATATAAGAATAGCTCAATTAGATGCGTCACTCTAGATAAATTTTGTAAAAAAATAAATCTTATAATCTTTCTATTCTGTTTACAAAGTCATAATGAATTATAAGCTATCAAAATAATCAACTTATTGTTCATTGAATTTCGGTTCTCTCTATTTACTACATAATTTATTTAGAGTGGCTATTGCTAAGGCTACTTTAAACTCTAAGCATACTTAGAATTAGGTTAGTTACAGAACTAGTGTATAAATTATTTGGTAAGAGTTCAAATCGGTTGAAAAGTTGTTTTCGTATAAGGAGAAAGAGGACATCATCAGTCAGGTTTGCCTTGATCCAAACAATTATTATATCAAATAAAAATATCTATATATAGACAGAATTGGTAAAATGATCATAATGATGACGAATATCCTGCTTATCTGACCTTGACAACGAAAATTGATTAAACACGTAATTAAAAAGTCTTAAACCAATGAACTTTGTTTGCTAAACTGCTACAGAAATAAACTTGTTTAACCTATAAACTGCTGATGATGCATCCAAAAATCCAAAGTAGTGGAATGTTACTGTATGAGTAAACGTTTATCCTTCCCATTTTGCCAGAAGATGTCGCTAGTTTGTGTCAACCAAGACAAATCAAGTTACAGCATGAGAAGGTGACCAAAATCAACATCATCGAAAAAGGCAAAGCTGATTCTTGAGAGGGACTAAATAGTAGCTTGATCTTTGGCTAATTTAATTATTATAATTTGTATAAACTGATTATCTTCAATCAAAAAATTCAAGACCACGATCGAGAGGTGCATCTACAAAGAAAGCCGTTTTCTGGTTAAAGTGGTGCTGAAATTGTTTTTAATCTTCAATTACAGGTAGAGAAAGTTTGATTTTTTCAAAGTTTATATTATTTCACATAATTATATACTAATTTTGAATTATTTAATTACAGATACAAACTTTCTGTAACAGAAGGCTGAATTTTAAATGACACAAACCCGCGTGGGATACTACAAACTGTTATTCAAGGACTTTATCTTTTAAGGTTTTGCCTTTAATAAGTGGTAGATCGAGAGACATAAACATGTAAAATATATAAAATATCAATATACTTTAAATACGTTTAAATGTAAATATGCAAATTTTTTTTTATAGGTCGGGTTCAGAAGGTAACAGCTCTGGAAATGTTTTTAAACATAAAAGTCCGAAAAGTCGGCAGAAAATGGGTTATCAACGGCATAGAAAGGTTATTTTTGATTGAAATTAAAGTGCTTATAAGATAAATTAATAGATAAATTAATCAACAGACTGGAAATAAACCAAAGTTATCATCGTTGATTTGTCAGCGTAAACAGAGGAGTCAAAACGCTGCTGAAGAAATGCTTGAACAGGAATTTGCCCAATTGGTTTAAAAAATATATTTCTTTTCAAATTTTTAAAATCTAATTCTTTTTCTTTTATTATCTAGACCGTGGATTCGGTTGACAGAATGTCGAACGAGTATGTACCTAAAGATTCATTTTATTATATTGTTAAAATTAAAGTACAAAAACTCATTAATTTTGGCTAAAATTTTTCATCAGTATCATTATGCAAAATTTATAAAATATTTATATTTTTCTCATTCTGTGGATGTATAACTTTAATTACCAAGTTTTATCACATGATATAGCGCTGATACTCCAGGAGTATTTAATTGAAAAACATGATAACTTTTAATTTTTAAAAAATATTATCGAAGGAATTGTTAAAGCATATGAATATTATTTTAGCATAATTTTATTTTATTGCTCTAGCAATTTTATCAAGCGAGATTATACAAATAAATCATAAAATTAATCTTTAATTTTAAATAAAAATATATTTTAAAATAAGTAATTACTTAAATATACAATAATGCATCTTAAATCATTATTCATGGGCGTCATTAAGATAATAGCTATTTTTAGCGTTAGAAAATCTAAGAATCAAGTTTAAAGAACACAATATAATGATTTTTTCCCTTTGACAATTAAGCATTCCTGGTATTGTAGATCTCGTGTGGGGTACTTCATTGGCTCGGGTCGGGGTAGAGCTGTGCATTTAAATGCTTTTAAGTTTTTTTTTTTTCTATCACGGGTTTTTTTTCGCTGTCATCAAGCTTTAAATCTATGTGCAGATAATTATTTGATTAGTGCGAAATCTTTTGAAGGTCAAGGCACATAATGTGATAAGTGTTGTGGGTCTTGATTGATTGTAGAATGTTTGGAAGGTCAGCACACTCTCATGAATCAAACTACTCATTTCCTTCTGGAGACTGGTATCCGGTCAAGCCATACATAGACATAACTAAAAAAAAACATTTAATGTAGAGTATTATAAAAAAAATATGAATAAATAAAACAGCTATATTACAATAAATATGGATTAGTTTCCAACACAAGTACAATGTTACTTGAGGCTGATTTTTGATTGATCTGTCTATAATTAGATTAGGGTGTAGTGACCTACGAAACCTTAAAGAACAACTTCAGAGATAGCTAATATCTCATTTGCATTAATACATGAGTTGATTTTATTTAAATAAATTTTATTTTCTAAACTGTTTAGTTTACTAAGTGCAAATTTGCGAGTATAATTATTTATTTATTTATTTATTTTTAATTAAAATTTTATTTTTGAAAACGATTATTTACATGAATTAATTTGAAATATTTTGTTATTTTTATTCAATTTATTTTATTTAGAACTGGAATTACATACGACTTGAGGATGGTTGAACATAAATGTTTGTGGGATTTAAATTATCCGGAAAAACCAGAACGATTTTCAATGCCATTAAATAGGTGTAAAGAATACGGGCTGATTGACAGATGTACTTTTGTACCAGTAAGCAGTTTTTAAATAAAATAGTTGAGTATCTTGTATTTATTTATTTATATATTTATTTATTAATTATTTAGTGTCGACCAGCAAGTGAAGACGAGGTGCTCACGATGCATACTCAAGAATTGCATGACATATTAAAGGGAACAAAGGATCAAGTTAATAATAAAAAATTGGAAAAATTATCATCGCGATATGATGCAGTTTATTTTAATCAAGTACTTAATATTGATTTAAATTTATGAAGGATCTATATCTTTTACGTATTTCATTTCAGTCCACTTATGATTTGGCTTTGTTAGCTGCTGGAGGAACGATTGATTTGACGGAAAAGATTGTGAAAGGAAAATTAAAAAATGGAATGGCAATTATCCGGCCTCCAGGTCATCATGCAATGGAAAATGAATTTTGTGGATATTGTTATTTTAATAATGTTGCAATTGCTGCAAAACATGCGATTGATAATTTAGCTGTAAAAAGGTATTTATTTCTTAAGATAGCTTGTTTTTCTTATGTAAATAATTTCAATATTTTAGAGTTTTAATTGTTGATTGGGACGTTCACCATGGTCAAGCAACACAATCTATGTTTTATAATGATCCAAGGTTTGTTATACAATACACTCAAAAGAAAAAACAGTAGTAAATTCTAAATGATTTCTTTTTTAGGGTTTTATATTTTTCTATTCATCGATATGAGCATGGTGATTTTTGGCCTAATTTAAGAGAATCGAATTTTGATTTTATTGGAAATGGCGCTGGAAAAGGATTTAACTTTAATGTGCCATTAAATAAAACAGGATTAGGAAATGCTGAATATCTTGCTATTTTTCATCAATTGCTTTTACCTGTTGCTTATGAAGTAATTTCTCAGTCGTAATTTCTTATTTACTACAGCTTGAACCTTTGTTTAGTCAATGTGCAATTGAAATTATGTGTTTGATTTTGTTTGATTGCTTTTATTCTTGTAGTATTCTCCTGATCTCATTCTCGTGTCTGCAGGATATGATGCAGCAATTGGTTGTTTTGAGGTGATTATAATTTTTTTTAATTTAAAATTTAGTTTTCTCCAAATTTGGTCGTCATATCGGCTGGATTTGATGCTGCTTTGGGTGATAATAAAGTTAGGAAATCGTAAAAAAATTGATTTTTTTTTATTGTTTGGCAAAATTATTTATGGAATTTTTAATTTTAGGGTTGTATGGAAGTTACTCCGGCATGTTATGCTCATTTAGTCACACAACTGATGCAATTAGCAAATGGAAAAGTTTGCGTTGTGTTAGAAGGAGGATACTGCATTAAATCGTTATCAGAAGGTGTTGCATTAACTTTACGTGCATTATTAGGTGATCCGTGTCCTACATTAGGGCGAATTGGAGAACCCGATCCTAGGTAAGTGTTAAAGAATAATTAAAACATTTAATTTTAAAATTTAATTTTGACTTACTTTGTTTTTATTTGTAGTGTTGTTGAATCCATTTTAAATGTAATTTATGTTCATCGACGGTTGTGGCAATGCTTTCGCTATCAAGGAGTAATTCATCAAAAGGAAGATGAAACTCCGGCAGACACAAAAAGGAGAAGGTAATGCTACTTTCTGGGTTACTTTTTTTTTAATGTTTAAATATTTAAATATGTTTGCTTTTATTTTCAGATATGTACCTGAAATCAAATTTTTGGGATCAGTTGACAAGCCAACATCATATGCCACACGTGATTGTTATCCAGTACAATCAAAAGAAGAAATAGTTAATTTTGATAAAAGAATTGATGATTTAATTAAAGCTACATCTCTAAAAGTGCCATCAAAAAGGTTTTTCTTTTATTTCTAATAGCAAACTATGCATAGTTTAATCAAGCAAACCAATAATAACAATTTAATTATTATTTTAGATGTTGTTTAGCTTACGACGAAAAAATGTTGGCTCATAAAAATTATACCGAATCGTAAGAATTATTTATGACTTTGTAAAATTAATTATTTTAACATTTTTTCTTTAATTAGAGGGCATCCTGAAAAACCAGATAGACTACTAGTGATATACAATTTGTTAAAGGAATTAAAACTATTAGAACAGTGCCATATGCTGCCTTCTAGAATGGCCAATGAAACTGAAATAACAAATGTACATACAAAAGTTTATTTAGACGCAATGGAAAACAGTCAGAAGATGGAGAAAAAGGAATTATACAATTATCAAGAAACATTTCAATCTATTTATTTGTGCAAAGTAAGTGACAAGTTGCAAAGGAATTTTTATTTGTTTATTAATTTAATTTCATTCTTTTAGGAAAGTTTTGAAAGTGCCAGAATATCAGTTGGGTGTCTTCTTCAAGTTTTAGATGAAGTTCTTACTGGAAAAGTATGTTTAATGATAATAATTGATAATTTAACATTTGTTTACTTTTTTTTTAAATTTATTGCAAAATTTTATTTAGGCAATGAGTGGATTTGCACTTATTCGCCCACCTGGTCATCACGCAGAGACGGAATCAGCATGTGGATTTTGTATTTTCAATAATGTTGCCATAGCTGCAAAAGTAGCCAAAGAACAGTATGGACTTGAAAGAATCCTAATTGTTGACTGGGATGTTCATCATGGGAATGGAATTCAACACGTATTTGAAAATGATCCCAAGTAAATTAAAATTCTTGATTTAATTGAATTTATTTTAAAATTTATTAATTTATTTATTTATTTCAGGGTTTTATACATATCTCTTCATCGATACGACAAAGGAACTTTTTTTCCTTGTTCCGAAGATGCAAATTTTGATAAAACTGGTACTAATGAAGGAGCTGGATTCAATATCAATATTCCTTGGAACAAAGTAATTATTGACATCAGTCAAATAAATAAGTTTCATAAAAATAAATTGATTTTATTTTAGAGTGGAATGAATGATGGCGATTACATTTCAGCATTTTTACACATTATTTTACCGATTGCCTATCAATTTGATCCACAATTAGTCTTAGTATCTGCTGGTTTCGATGCAGCTAGAGGTGATCCATTGGTAATAAAAATTTACACTTTTTAAAATTGAATCTTGATTGATTAATTTTATTATTTTATTTCAGGGTGGTTGTAATTTGTCACCTGAACTGTATGCTCATTTAACTCATCTTTTAAGTTGTTTAGCTGGTGGGCGTGTTATTTTAGCATTGGAAGGAGGTTACAATTTATACGTATTAGCAAGTTCAGTTCTTAGTTGCATTCAATCGCTCATCGGTGAACCATGTCCGAAATTGTCACGAGGTATTCATCCGAGTAGTAGTGCAGTTACATCTATTCTTAACGTTGTACACGTATTTAAAAAGTACTGGAGTTGCTTAAAATTTGAAGGTAAGTTTGATATGATTTTGTTGCATTATTTTCAGTTCTTACCTTTGATTTTATATGAATAGTTGATTTGCCTTACATTCCTTCGGATATGCAAAATCGAGAAGATTCGCCCAGTGATCAAAGTTCCGCATCTGATCAATCGTATTCACAATCTAACAGCAACACATCAATAGAATCATATGGTCTTACGCTGCTAGATGCTACAAGTAATTTGATAACAAGAAATACTGAAAAGAATTTGATGTAACAATTTTGAAACATAATCTTGATTTCAAATATCACATAAAGTGAGAGAAAAGATTATAATTTTGTTTTAGTAACAAGTAAAATTTCTACTATCTAAAGAGTTTTTTTTTTATGTAAATTTACTATTTTTTGGTTTTCATTCTAAAATAATATTTTTTTAAACTTGATAAATGGAGGCGGTAGATGGCGTGATAATCATTTTGGCTTGACACATGTTTTCGCGCGGGTTGAGTTGTGGTTGCCACTGGTTTGTGAGCTTTGCTTAATCATTCCAAAATGGCAACCGGTGGGGGTAGTCCGCCCGCTGATGGCTTAAAAGGTGTCTATTGTGTTTCAAATTGTTTAACGGATTTTAAAAATATGCTTGTGTAAATCTCTAACTATTCACTTTGCTTTACGATTTCAGCTACGGATCTTAAACCTACTTCGTCCCAGTCGGCATTAGGAATAATAGGTGTGCATCATAAACCTCAGGTAATGTGAGAAAAGAAAATCTAGGGGCTCTTTTTAAGAAATTAAATGAATAGTGCTATGAGTTTACTTTAACTTTTGTTAGTGATAGTTTTAGAAAATTAACTTTAAAATAAGCCTAAAATTTGATTAACTTAAATGAGTTCAAAGAATTAACAATGCAGCTGAATATTTGAATATAAATTAATGAAATTGTAAGTGAATTGACAGATATATTTATTTTTCAGATAGTCTATGCTGTGACACCACTTTCAAACTGTCCGCATTTGAATTCAGTTAAGAAACTTCCAGTTTCTGGATTCAATATTCAAGCGCCATGTAAAACGTGCAATGATAAGAGTGAGAATTGGTTATGTCTCACATGTTTTGAAGTAATTAAATTAAGCTTTTTTATCGATATTTTATATAACAATTTTTTGTATTAATTTTAGGTTTATTGCGGTAGATTTATCAATCAAGATATGTTGCTGCATAATCAAAATACTGGACATTGCGTTGTTTTGAGCTTTGCTGATTTGTCTGTCTGGTGTTATGGATGTGAAGCGTATTTGGATAATAGTGTATGTATTGAAAACGATTAGTGTTAGAAATTTGAAATTGGATTTTATTTTTATTTAATTTTCAGGCATTGAATCCAATTTTAGAGTTTGCACACAGGCAGAAATTTGGAGAAGAAAGACCTAATATTGAATTGTAATTGATGTAATTGTTGCTTGCATAAAATATTCTTTGAATTATGAAATAGTTTGCTTTTTGTATATTTTGATTATTAAATATAATTTCATAAATTATTCGAGTAATAATTTACTTATTACTCGAATAATTTGAATACATTGCTAAGTTACATTTATTTTTTCATTTTTTAATATCTTTAAATTCTGGTTTTTTATACTGTCAACTCCTTTCCAAATCATCTCCTGACTCTTGGTTGAAAATCTTTTTGGTTCCATTATAGTTCCATCATTAGAACCATCTAGTTCATTTTGTAGGTAGCTACTTTTTCCATTATTTCATTGAAAATTTGAACTATCATGGAAAAGCATATCTGTTATTACAAAAAGGGATATGGTTAGCATAAAGAACTTGTTTTAGTTTAGTCATTAGAGCAAAAAAATTCTGGCCAGTGTCGATGGTCTGCTCCTGTATAATAAATTTAAACACAAGAATTTAGAAATCTTGATTTACAATTCGTTATTCATTGCAATTAAGCATAGTGAACAAGTTTTTGACTGTAGAAATAGCTTCAGGTTGTGATGAGACATCCTGTTGCCATAGCAACCAGGTGGTTACTTGCTCCTCATTGAACCGGGTCACCCAATGGAGATATAGACCTTGAGTCTTGCAATAGAGGTTGCCACCTCTATTGCATATATAAGGGGCAACTTTCCCTTTAATCAGAGCTTTTTGCTTTGACTTATGACAAACCCTTTTGATCTGTATTCGTACTGACCATTTGCTAAATTGAGTTTAGTTTACTGGATAACGCCCAGTTATTACAGATGTGTAATTATTGCAGACATGCAATTGCTGTAGTCATAGAGATCCAACAATATATCCAGTTTGGATATATTGTGTCTTCTTGTGCCCATCTAGAAGTTCTGGTGGACACGTTGTGCGACCATTTTTGCGCTGCGTCATTTGTTGTCTTTCAGTATTGCGACGACTTAAAGAAGAGGAACCCTTAGATCCCTAGAACTTGATGACGAGCGCGTAAATATCACTGTTGACTGATTATTCTTGTATAGTGATTTTATCACCTCTTAAAGGTGAACTCACTACTTGTATCTGATTATTCTCACCCGAGAATAATCTATTGTATTACCTTTTACCTGCGTACAAGTAGTGGAATAAAGGCAATTGTATTGAGTTGAGAAAAACCTAAGTCTGTTTATTGCACTATTTCACTCTCCTGGCTGTACTGTCGCAAGATGTATCACTTGTCCTCATTTTAACTTCCCTCTGTTATTGACAGGGCAATTATCTTAATCCCTTGCACCGGTTTTAGACTTAAAATAATAATTTTAGAAAAAAAATCTAAAATATTCATTATTTTTAAAATTTAAATAAAGAAACAAATTTAAAATAGCGAAATTATTTAAATCATCTTTTTTATTTTTAAATTGGTTAAAAATTAAAGTTTTTAACCAAGTAACTTGAGAATAAAAACTTTCAAATTTAAAATATTTTTTTAATAAATTCTAAAAGCCATTTCTAAAATTCTGGCTCAATGATGCAATGGATATTAATCAGGGGTGCCTACTCCGGGGGTGCTCGGCACCCCACAAAAAAGAAGATAAAAATAATAAAATAGAAGAAAGGGAAATTTTTTTAAATATTTTTAACATTAATGGTGATTTAAAGCACCCTCACTGATTTTCAAAACCTGGCGCCTCTGATATTAATCATATTTATGCACAGAAAAATATCTGTTATTTTATTAAAAATTGAAGCTACAAAACACGGAAGCATTTAACATTATAATACCTAGACCTGGTCAAGGTCCGGTTTGGTTCGGTTTGGTTTACTTTTGAAAACCAAACCAAATCAAACCAAACCAAATAGAAACCGGTTTAAATGGTTTGTGAACCATTGTTTAAATGGTTTAAATGGTTTACCATGAGGCATGCTAAACCATTGTCACATGGGTATCTGGCAATTCGTCTCATTGGTTAGTCAATAGCTGACGACTCAACTAACCAATGAGATGCTTTTCTTCCAGGATTCTCAATCCCGAAAATAATTAAAAGTAATTTAAAAAATTGATACTTAAAAAAAAGAAATCACAAAAAATATAATTTAAATAAATTATAGGCTTAAAAATGTGGTAAAAGTTTAAGGATAAAGTCAACTATCACTTTGCTTTCCTATTGGTCAAGATCATCTGAACCATTTAAACCATTTAAACCATGGTTTAGCCATGTATATCTATGGTTTAGCCATGTATATCTATGGTTTAGCCGAGCCTAAACCATAAACCAAACCAACTTCTCACAGACCAAACCATAAACCAAACCACATTGGTTAAACTTGTTTGAACCGGTTTCAAACCAGACCATGATCAGGATAGCGCTAGTGTTTATGGGTATTATTAATACCCATAGCCACTAGCGCTATCCAGCAACAAGAGGAGGCATACAGAAAAGGATTACAACCCCTCTTAAAGTGTATTTAAATATAAAATAAATAAAACATTGTTTGAAATGACTTAGTGTTCTTATTCTAATTAATAAATTTAATTAAAAATGTTATTAAAGAAAAATTAAAGTTTCTTATTTAAAACATTATTTTTTGTTATTACTTTGATTATGGCTTTTACCACATGTATTTTTACATTCATCATTAGTTTAAGGCCTTTTCAATCTTTTC